>JAMALD010000006.1:467609-529693 GCA_023628235.1 Rhodotorula sp. S30-09
TTCCAAACGCCCCAGCCGCGCTCCTCAATCTGTGAGCGGAAAGACGGTGAGCGTCGATTCGTACGCGGCATTGGCGAGCATAACACACCTCGTCGCGCTTGGCCTTGGCCGTAGGGACAGTCGAGGCAGAGTTGGCATTCCAGACACCCCAGCCGCGCTCCTCAATCTGAAGGATCGCGTCACGTCAGCACGGCGTCGGCGTCGGACTGATGGGTGGAGAGCGGTGAAGAGGCGTACCTCACGCTTCGCCTTCGCGGTCGGAGCGGTGTCCGAGTTGGCATTCCAAACGCCCCAGCCGCGCTCCTCAATCTGTGAGCGGAAGGACGGTGAGCGTCGATCCGTACGCGGCATTGGCGAACATAACGCACCTCGTCGCGCTTGGCCTTGGCCGTAGGGACAGTCGAGTCCGAGTTGGCATTCCAGACGCCCCAGCCGCGCTCCTCGACGACGACAGGAGCGGCAGAGACGGCGGTAAGGGCAGCAGCGGCGAGGACAACAGCCGAGAACTTCATCGTAAAGGTTGAGAGGGACGTGGGGGGTCGTGAGGGGAGTCGTCAAAAGGAGGACGGGGAGGGTGGATGGACAGATGTCCGTTGGCTCGCGAGACTGGGCAGGGCTGGGTCGTGAGACGTGAGTGGGCGAGGGAGAGAGAGAGCTGGCGGGTTGCGGCTACGAGGCGACGCCACGGGGCCACGACCGCACCGCGTCCCTTGTCGCTGTCTCGGGCGCAGCAGGCCCGCACTCGCCTCCTCGCCGAGCCTCCAACCTTCGTCCTCCCTCCCTCTCAAGGTTCGCGCGTCCCACGGCCTCCAACTCTCGTGGATGGGCCCAGCCTGCACGCTTAGCCGCGAGCAGCATCGCGAGCCACACCCTCGTCTCAGTCGGCCTCGAGGCGTCGCCCCTTCCCACCGTCCCGCCCCGCCAGCTGCCGCCCGGTATCCGCCCTCGCCAGCCAGCGCGACACTGCAGCGTACAGCAAACCCACCCACCAGGGGAGGTTGACATGTCCGCGCCGCCTCTTCCGCTTGCCTTGTCTCAGCCATTTTCTCTCTGAATCACCCGCCGCTGGACTTCCGCAGATCCCTGCCGCCCGCATGGCGTTACCTTTGCATCAACGTGCTGGATGCTGGTTGATGAAGTCATTACAACCCGGTATCCAAGAAGGTCGTCCGCTTCGCTCTGTGAGCCGGACACAGTTCAGGCTCCGCTCCCTCCTTGCGACCGCTCTCCCAGCGACCAGGCCTCCATCCTGCCTGTTGCATGCCTGCACCGTACAAACGCAGCGCATCCGGCGTCGGCGGGGCCTTCCTTCCGTCCGCTCATTGTCTCTGTCCCGCGCATTCCGCCTTTGCCTATACGATCGTGATGCGGGCTCAACCTTTGCGCTACGGCGTTGCAAGGCGTCAACGACGACAGCAGACGACGCACTCGGCGAAGGGAAACGACGCCACTGAAGCTTGTTTGCGGAGGACTGGGCGAACGGATCGTCCGCTCGAGAACGAGAACACTGCCTCGACCCTGCCTTACTTTCGGCTCGCTGCTGTATGACCGTCATCCTCTCGCCATCTTGGCCCTCACCCTCCTTGCTCGCCCGCCGACAGCCGCGTCGTCCTGGCCGATCCATCTCGCCCGCCGCGAACGACTAAATGCCATCACGCTTCGGCGGCCGGAGGGCGACTGATTCAGTGCGTCAACTCTATCGCTCCCGGCCTCGCCACGCCGTCCGCTTTATCAGCAGTCGACCAGCCCGAGCGGATCTGCGCAACCAAGGCTCGAAGGCTTGTCGTGCCACAGGAGACGAGTGATCGCCTCCTTGGATCAAGAGCCGTATAGTGGTCGGGGATGGTTGCTCGAGGAGACGGACGCCGCCTGCCCGGGTCGGCAGAAGGAGGAGAAGCAAGTCCGATAGCGAGCGTTGATACCGAATCTCGGTGGATGTCGGTGTTACAGATTGCGGTAGCACGGATGGTTAGGCGATGAAGCGTACTAATTGGCACGCAAAGCCGTAGCGAGAGACGGGCCAAAGAAAGCAGGACGAGGAATCGCTTAATTGGCTGAGGTGCTGAGGGAATGGTACAACGATGCAGCGTAAGCGAGAAAGACGGAGCCTCAAAGCGGTAGATGCGCGACGACCCGTTCACTTCCTGCCCTTGGACGACTTGCCCTTGACCGCCGACTTGCTCTTCTTGCGCCCCTCGTCGGAGTCCTCCCCGCGACCGTTCATCTTCTCCTTCTTCTCCAACCGCGCTTCGGCATCGGACCAGTCTTCGCCCGAGTCGGAGAGGTCGTCCTCCGTGCCAGAGTCGTCGTCGGACGCGTCGGAGAACTCGGATTCGTCTTCAAAGTCAGACTCGTCTTCTGCGCTCGACGCGGCGAACTCGGACCCCTCCTCGGACTCGTCGCTCCCGTCAGATGCCTGCAAGACGGACCAAGTGAGCCGCGGGTCCGGGAAGCCGAGAAGGAGGCGGAACGTACGTTGTCCTTCTCCGAGAGGAAGCCCCATCCGCCCTCCTTGAAGAAGTCGTACGGATCGTCGTTCACCGTCTTCATGATCGCCTGCCAGTTCAGGTTGACCGGTCCCTCGGAGAACGGAATGTCGACCGAGCTGCGCGGAGCGTTAGTTAGCGAGAGAAACTCGCCGCCGGAAACGACGCAACGCACTCGAGCCACTCCTTGACCGTGTCGAGCTGGTTCGACGGAATCGTGTTGACGTGGACGGGCGTGCGGGTGAAGTCGCGGAAGACGAAGACGAGATCAAAGTTCTTCAAGCCGTACTGGACGCGCTCGAGGTGGGCGATCTCGATCTCATTAAGGGTGAGAACAAGGAAGGGAGGTTCGGTGAGGAAGACGAGGGTGTCGGTAGTCGGCTGGAGCAGGACATTAGAGCGGAAGGGGACACCCTGGAAGCCAAGCTCGCGGAAGGGGATGTCGACCTCGACGCGTCCGTTCGACTGCGAGAGCTTGCAGTGTCAGCGTGCGAGCGTACGAAATCGCGAAGGCGGGACGTACTGCCTCGGCGATCTTGTCGGAGAACGCCTTGAAGTATTTGTTGAGGTCCGCTCGGCGCTTGCGCTCTTCCTGCTCGGCCTCGAGCTCGTCCTCGTCGTGGTAGTTGCGCTTGCGCTTCTTGTTTCCCGTTTCGTCGAACGACGCGTCCGACACCTCGCGGAAGAATTGGACGTCCTTCGTCTTCTTCTTGCCGATCATGATGGGGCTCTTCAGATGGATGTGCAGGATCACGATGAGCTCGTTGTCGCAGGGCTGGAAGAACAAGTGCTTGATGTTGCTGAAAAGGACGTCTGCGGAGTCACTGTCAGCCTGCATCAATGAGGGAGCGGGAAAGCGATACACACCGAGGCGTTGGTCCGACTTGACCGAAGACTGGTAGCGGATACCGTTCGAGTGGATCTCGACGTCGCCCGCTTGTCGCTTGCCGTCGAAGGATGGTCGGAGCTGAACCTCGGTGAGGCGGATCGGACGCTTGCCTGCAGCGGACTGCGGTCAGCGCGAGTTGCGCGACGAGGAGATGAGACGGCCACCTTACCCTTGATCTCAACGAGCTTGTCCTGCTCGACGACGTCCGCCATCTCCTTCCGCTCGTTCTCGCGCTTGACCGCCGCACGCTTGAGGTCGTTGATCTCCTTGTGCAGCTCGGTGAAGCGGAACGAGTCGGTGCTGCGGTACGTCAAGCCGCGGATGAACGTGGCGTTCGGGTCCTCGAACGGCTGCGAGGCATATGAGCGAGTCAGCGTGGCGAGAGGGTACAGCTTGAGAAGCGCTGCGCACCGTGTCCTCTTTTTTGCCCGAGATCGCGCCAGGCGTGGTGAAGAGGAAGCGAAGGACGGTGTAGTCGCCTTCCTCCTGCTTGACAAGACTCTTGAGCGTGTTGACGTGGAAGGGGACGGCGAAGCCGTTGATGGGGAGGATGATCGTGAGGCGGCGAGCGTCGACGACGATCTGCGTACCGAGCGAGTCAGCGTGCGCCCATAGGTGAGATACATGCAGCGGGACTCACCTTCTGAGAGGCGACGGCATCGGGAAGCTGGCTATCCTTAACGTAAGACTCGAAGCGGCGCCACTGCTTCTCGCGATTGTTGCCGCCCGTCCCGCCCTCACCCGAGTACTTGTCGAGCCCCTCCTCCTGCCTCCGCGCAGCAAGCTCGCGCTGGTGCTGCTTGCGCCGGTTGATCGCGTCAGCGTCGATCTCACGATTCTCGTTGCGGAGCTTCGATTTGACGACGGCAGTGGGGGCCGCGTTGCGACGAGCAGCGGCATCCTTCTGAGCGGACCGCGACGGCTTCTTGTCCTCCTCCTGCGGTCACGACGTGAGCAACAACGAAAGGCTGGGCAAGCGGGAATTGCGTACCTCCATGTAGAACATGACGTCGTCCTTGTCCTTCATGCCCTCCGATAGAATTTTGCCGCCGTCTTTGGTGATTTGGATCGTGTCGATGAGGGAGAGGGCGTACCTGCGTCAAGTCGAGGTCAGGAGGGTTCGTCGCATGAAGGAGAAGCCGGACGCACTGGGAGTTCTTGCCATCCGGAATGTTGTTGAAGCCGAGCGTGAGAGCGACCACCATGTCGCTCTTGAGCTGGCGCGTGCCCTTCGCCGAGAGAGGGTAGGCGGGGTCGCGGAACTCGATGCCCATCTGCGCAAGACCGTCAGCTACGGCCCTTCGATGAAGCGCGAGCGCGACGCACTCCGAAGCCGGTCGTCTTGGCGAAGTACTGAACGAGGTCGGGACGGTCGGCGTTGATCTTGTCGACGACCTTCTGGTAGACGTCCTTGCAGGTCACACCATCGCGGAGCTCTCCAATCGCGTACTTCTGCAAGTCGATGAGGAAGAGGTAGTTCTTCTCTTGGTCCTGCAGTCGAGACGAATGAGCGTCAGTGTGGGGGAAGAGGCGACGAAAATCAAGGAGACGCACCTTAGTCGGGTCGATCATGAAGGTCCGTCCAACGTTGCTGCAGTACGACTTGTACCGGATGCCGAGTGAGCAGAGGATGACGCCCGCCTTCAGGCGCTGATCGTCGGTGACGGCGGAGGATTTGAGGTCGTAGTTACCGCCCGACTGGATAATTGGCGAGTAGCACCAGTCGCCGAAGCCGGTCTCGAACTGCGAAGCGGCAGATTAGCATGCGTATGTCGTACTTGCGAGGAAGCGTAACTCACATCGTCGCCCAGCTTGAGGTTCTTCCAGAACTTGCTGTCCTCGAGTTTCGCCTCGATCTGCTCGCCGAGCTGCTCGTGCGTGACCTTTTTGCCCTCGTCGATGTAACCCGACATGACGTCGCTGAAGTGGCTCATGAGCTTGTTGGTCATCTTGGCGGCATTGCGCTCGTTTTGCTGTGGGAGTACGGGCGAAAGTTAGCTAGGGGAATAACATAGAAGGCTGAGCGGACTCACCAGCTCTTCCGAGTCCTTAACAGCCAGCAGGGTCGACACGCCGTTCGCGACATCGACCTCCTGCAAATCCGCTCCGGATCCCTTGAGGACGTTCTGCCACTCGGTGACGAACTTGCCCGCCATCTTGTCCTTCGGAAGGACGCCGACCTTGTTCTGCGGTGTATTGAGCGTTAGCTGGAATCCAGTCAAGAAGGAAGGGTGGAAGCGCACTCCTTCACCGATCGTCTGGATGACCTGCTCGAAAAGCTTCTTGTTTTCCGCCTCGTCCTTTGAGCGCGTCAAGATCTCGACCTCGACCTTTTTGTCGTCCGACCCGCTCGGCGCTTTCAGGAGGGGCTGCAAGAGCTTGGCTGGGTGAATGAGCGAGTTAGCAGTCGAGCAACAGGCCACGAAAAGAGCGCGGCGGACTTACCCTTCGAAGCCGAAACGACAAACTGAACCTTGCGCTTGCCGAGCAGCATCAGGGTACTCGGGAACTCGTAACCGAGGAGGTGCGTCTGTCGGGCGGACCATGTCAGCGTGTTGCACAATCCGAGCGAGAGAAGCGACACGAACCTGTAGAGCGCTACCCTTGCGATACGGGTTCTCCTCATCCGAATTCCCCGCTACAACTAACAAATACTCGACGTCGCCAAGAGGAGCCGAGTCCTCATCCTTTGCCTGCAGGACCAGACTGTCAGCGAGGCACGTCGAATTCGCCCGCAAAGCGCGACTCACCTCCCAGCGATCAAACAGGCGGGCCGCGCGGCGGTGGAACGTCGGGGCCGAGATTACGACGTCTCCCACTGCGGAGGAATCGGAAAAGCTCGGTGACCTGGGCGCTGAGTATGGAGAGCAGAGGGACACACTCTTCGAGTCTGAGTCGTGGAGACTGGTGAAGAGCTGCGGGCGCCAGAGCGCAGTCAGTGACTCGTCCCAGGGTGTCCAATTTGCTGCCAGTCGCGCCTCGTCCGCCGTGATGCTCGACCTCCGCCTCATCAGCTCGCGAAGAGGACGCCCGAGGAAAGCAGCTTGACGCCTCACTGACAAGCTGTCGGGGCCTCAAACCTTCCAACGCTTCTCCGTACGCCCTCCCAGCTTGCCGGCGCCCCAGCACCCGTCCGCCGCCCCTCCCGCCCAAGCGATGAGTGCCCCATCATCACCTCGCCAACCAGCCGTCGACCGCAGAGGGTGCGTCGGGTACTAGTCTCGGAGCATTCAAAGCTTACGCAGGAAGCGCTAGTACAGCGAGCAGACCGCCCCGCGTGCGAGAGCCGGAGATGAGGAGGTCAAGTCACGTCGGGCAGCGTCGAGCGAGGTGGACGCGCCTTTCGATTTTCAGGGGAGACGTTCGCCTGCGGACCGCCGCATGAGTACAATAGCAGCGTCTCACACTCTACGTACAGCCGCTGACTTCCAGAGGTTACGTCTGCGAGGAAAGGCGCTGGAAAACATGAAGGGCCTCGGGCGACGAGAGCGTGCTCGACGGGCCTTCTAATGCATACGGATGTACCTTGCAGTGTTAGCAGACTGCTCAGTCTTTGGCCTAGGGTGGGAACCTGGAGAGGTATCGAGTTGAGGCGCTGCGGGGCAAGTCGAGGGAAGCGGGCGAGTTACGACAGCCAAGCTAAGCGTTCCAAACCATGAGCAAATTGTTCCTAGGGGGTTTGCGAAGAATAATTTGCATCCGAGGGACATGAGCAGAAGCTGCGCTCGAGGACGAAGAGCGCAAAAGCCGAGTTGCGCAGGGAGGCAACGAAGCAAATAGCGAAGCTGGCCGCTGATCCAGTAGGTCGAATCGGAGACGCAGCGGGCAGAGTTGAGTGGTGTAAGTCTTCGACAACTGTAGCGCCGGGCCGCAGAACCTTAACGACATCGGGCGGAGGAGAGCTTCGTCGTCGGCAGAAGTTCGAGCTTTCCGGCTGCGAAAGCGTGGGTCAGTGCTGTTCCGTCCATGGAGTACACGACGACACGTATCTTTATTGCCCGAAATGAGCCACGTCTGGCGCCCTCCACCTCCCGCGCCCGCCCTCAACTATCGAAGGAGCGGCAAAGCCGTCTAACCCGCCAGCCCTCGATGCCAGGAAGCACTCGCTTAGTCGCATTCACTGCTGAACATTCTCATCCGGCAATCCAACCGCGAGCCGGTACCGTTACGAGGCCTGCGACTGTCGCATCCCGTGGCGAGATAGCACTGGGGAAGAAGGAGAGCGGCAAGTCATTCACGACTGACGCGCTCGCGGGTACACCTGTATAGCTGTATCAGTTTGCCTAGCCCGTCTCAGTGACGCAAGCGCAGAGAGCGGGGATTGGTTCGCCGCAAAGCGTCGTCTTCGCCTGTTGGGCGTGTCCAACTTGCCCACCCTCCCTCGCTGGACTCTCCGGTCTGCGAGATGCGCCTCAACACTCTTTTCGAATGCTCTGCTGATGCTCACTTGCGTCCGCACGGCCTGCGCCCCTTTACTCACCTCGCTTGATTTCTCATCAACAGACGGCTCGAATGGGCTCAGCGGACGTCGCTAACCCGGGCGAGCGCTTGCAGGACGAGGTAGGACGACTGCTGATGCATCGAGCTAGTCGGACGCTCATGGAGTGTCGCTCATAATGCGGAAACAGCGGCGTCTCCTCGTTTCCTCCCTCGTATCTCTCGAGGAAACCAGTCAGGCGTTTCGCTGAGCCTAGTAGAAGAACGAGTAGACATACAACACCATTGAAAAACTTTACAACCCTACGAACCCTGCACCCTCCCGACCGCTCCCGGCCCTCCACTCCATCGGCCTCACGCACGACACCGCCTCCGCTCCTCCATCCCGCACGCCTTCCACGCCGAGCTCTCTCCGCCTACTCGACTGCTGAGAACAATTCGATGAGGTGCCTTTTTGCCGACTCCGTCCAGCTGGGCTGTTTGGACGGATCCTCCGGCGCTGGGTGCGAGGAGGTCTGTCGTGCCGCAGTCCCGTTGTCAGCGCACTGCTCGTCGTCTTGCGTGCGACGTACTGGACACACCTGCCGTTGAAGGTGCCGACCCCTCATTTCTCCCAACCGCTCTTCCTCCCTCCCGCCCTCGACCGCTCCAAACTCCCGCCGCTCCATTCGACTGCACCGGCGAATCATGTGGACTAAGGTGGAACTCGATTGCATCGGGAGTTGGCAAGGCGGGGAGGGTCAAGAATGTCGAGGAGGATGGGAGGAGGGTGGAGAGGAAGTGGCGGAGGCCTGTGAGGGGAGCTGCGGACATTGCGCGTGTTGAGGTGGATGTTATGGAGAGAAAAAGAGGAGAAGAGGAGAAGAGGACATAGGGAAAGAACTCGTTGGATCAATGCCTTTGTTCCGACGAGACGGGGACAAAGGCTGGAGTTTCGGTTCCGCGTTCCGCTTCGTCCGCAGTCCCCTCGCCGCCTCTCGCTGATGTTGTCTGGCACTATACTGTATCGACCGCGGCGGCAATGGAGCTGTCTGAAGAGAAATGTCGCGAGAGAACAGGGGGCAGTGCTCGATCGCTCCCGGGCGACCGCTCTTCCTCCCCGCCTTGCTCTCGCCGCAGACTGTTCTGCTTACAGTGCTTGTATTGGCGTCGTACCATGCTCGGATTGATCTCACGCGCAACTGCAAACCTCAAGAACAGCACCCACCCCGCCGCCTGGTCTCCAGACGACCCCGCCCCGTCCGGCTTCTCGTCCCACAAGTCATCCCTCTCGCTCCCAATCAGCTCCATCGCGACCCTCTCGTTCCGTGCCACAGGTAATCACTCGCAGGGAACTATCGTATTCGAGCGGACGGAAGGAGCAGGGAAAGCTGCGGACCCGCCTTCGTACGGAGAAGCCGTGCACGAGTCAGGCAAGCCGAGGGAGGTCGGGACGATCGAGGTGCACGTCGAGGCGAGGACCAACAGCGAGGGGCTGTATGCCGAGAGTCGGATCGAGCCTGTCGAGGGCCACGAGCGGTGCGGGCTGTCACTCACGGTGCCTTCCCTTCTCCTCGTATCGACCTCCCTCCCCGCTGATTGCGCTATCTATCGCCTGCAGACCCCCGCAACGTCGTCCGTCTCGCGCCTAGGCGCCACGCTCTCCTACCACATCGTCGTTGCGATCCCCTCGACACTCACCTCGCTCGACTCGCTCCTCGTCGAAGCAACCGGTTTCCGCGTCATCCTCTCACCCTCGCTCTCCACCCTCGCCCTCTCGAACTTCGACATCTCGACAACAGACGCACCAGTAGTCCTCCACGACCTGCGGGCGCAGAACATCAAGATCCGCAACGCCAACCGGCTCGACCCGAACAAGCGCGAGCTCAAGAACTTTGACGACCTCATCTCTGGCTCTGTCGCCTCTTCCTCGCGCATCCTACTCGAGTGCGAGAACGGGCCTATATCAGGCTCCTTCCGCACCAGCGGCGCACTCATCGTCCACTCGACGAACTTCCCTGTCAAGGGCGACTTCCACGGCGCCTCGCTGCGGATCGCGACGACCAACTCGGAGATTAGCGGGACGTTTGATGCCAAGCGTGATATTGCGATACAGAATGTCCATGGGAAGGTCGAGGGGAAGTTTAAGGCGCCGATGGGGTGCGAGATCAAGGGGCAGTACAACGCCATCAACGGGAGCTTCGACGTCGGGAACGAACTCAAGGTGCGTGCGAGCGCGCTCCCTCTCCTGCTCTCGTGATCATAGCTGACGCTCCAGCGGCGCAGCTCATCACCACCGTCTTCCGCATCGACGCAACCGTCCGCCTCCTCGCCCCTCCTTCTTCCTCTCTCAGCCCCATGCACCCCTCTCCCCCCGTCACCCGCATCGAATCCGCCACATCTTCAACCAACGAGCTCCCCACCTTTGAAGACGCCATCGCCTCCTCCGCCTCTTCCGCCTCTTTCGGGGCCGTCACCGTCCTGGCTGAGACGACTGATGCGGCAATCGAGTTGAATTTTGAGGAACACCCGAAGGAGGTGACGTGCAGGAGTTTGGCGAGGACTAGTGGGGGGTCGAAAGTGATTGTTACGCATCCGCAAAACTGGGAGGGAGCGTTCTCTGTGCGTTTCCTCTCCTCTCCTCTCATCTCCTCTCCTCTCTCGCGCTGATGCAGTGATACAACAGGCATCAACAGTTCTCGCACATACCGCCACGTTCACTTCCCTCTCTTCTACCTCTCCAACCCTCGGCGTACGGCAAATCTCGCTCGACACCGACTCGCGCTCAAAAGTCGCTGGGTCTGTCAGGTGGGAGCGCGGGGAGGGGGCTCCCAGGAACAGGAGTGTGGTCGAGACGGACGGGCCGGCGGAGGTGGTGGTGCGCTAGGTTTGCGGGACGAGGGGGACAGCGATCTTGTAGCACTATCTTCCGTTATTCGAGTCGTTCCAAATGGTCTGTATCGCGCTTCCTTTCTGTTCGCATGTGCTCAGTGGAGAGTGCTGCGGTGTGCCGTGCATTGCGATGTGCGTAAGATGCGAGATGAAGCTAACAACAAGAAAAGTGATGTCCCCTCCCTCTTCATTCCCGTCAAGCGCCCCCTCGCAGTGCGCGAACCCGTCACTTCTATACCCGTACACACTCGCCGCAGCTGCCATCCGCTGATACCAAACGGCCTTTTCAAGCGGATCCATGCTCGCCAAGTCGGACTGCTCCGCGCTCGTCGAGATAGACGCTTTTTTCGAAGACCGGCGAAAGGTTGTCCTGTAGCGCTGGCCGGTCGCCGCGGCTTTGGCGGCCGAAGCGGCGCGTTTGTCGAGTCTCCGCGGGCGGGCGGGCGGGCGAAAGGAGACTGAGAAAATTGTCGGTGTCTCTCCTTCGGCAGATCGTAGCGTCTCCTCCGCGCACGTCGGCCAGGGAAGACGAGACTCGTGGGAGCGGGGCCGACGCACAAGGCCTGATGTACCCTCACGCTCCCGTGCACCCTCAACGCCCAACTCTCGATCGCTGCTTCGTTGAACAACTGCTGTGGCGCGCCGGTCTCGCCCGCGTAGGGGTTGCGCTTGTTTTGTGCTTCGAGGGATTTGAGGCTGTGCAGAGAGTAAGGGTGTTTGGTGATGGAGCGGAGAGGGGAGAGAGGGTGGAGAGAAAGGGGAAGGGGACGCACTCTGTGTCGGTGACCTTGTAGAGCTTCTTCGTGTCCGTCTTGGGGATTCACTGCAACAGCGCATTCCACGAATGAGTTAGACCTCGACCTCCGGCAGAAAGCGGACTTGACGCAACGACCGCATGGAACTCACGAGCGCATGCACAAGCTTGATCGCCCTCTCCCACTCGAAGCTCCTCACGACCTGCACATGCCCCTGCTCCATCTCCTCCGACTTCCTCTTCTTCGCTCCCTTCTTCTATCCTCCTCCTCCTCCCGCTCCGCCCACCCGAACAGTCTTGATCACCTGCATCCTCCTCGCTTCGGCCCCGACGCCATTCGTCCAGATCCTTCTGACTGCCTGGCGCTGCTCATCCGTGACGGCGGTAGACTCGGGAACGAGGCGACGCCCGGCGTTGTATCCTGACGAAGGGCCGAGGGCGCACAACCCTGCCCGCCCAGAGGGCGGAAGGAGGGCAGACGAACGGCACGAGGGTGGGAGAATGCGGATTGTAGTTACAAGCGCGGAGGGCGCGGTACACACACGTCAGAGAGAGGTGGTCGCGGAGGTTGAGGGTCCGTCCGAGAGGATGCGGTCGAGTTTGCGTCGCGAGAACCTCCAACCCGAATCAGCTTCGAGTCCCTCCGGAGAGGTCGCCTGCGTCGATTCGAGCGGAAAGGAGGCGAACGCAAGCCTTCGCCGGCAACCCCAACAACCCCTTCCCAATCGCCACTCCCGCTCCTCCCCTCGCCGCTTCCGCAGGCATGTCCCTCCAAGCAGGCTTGTCAACCGCCGCGCGACGAATGTCCACGGCGACGGTCTTGAACTGGGGCCGCTAGCGACATTGTTGGGGCGCGTTTGCGGGGGTGAGGGGGATAGGAGGTCGAAGGTGAGAGGGGCGAGGAGGGGCGTGGGAGTGGGTGGGACAGCGTGCAGCGGGGTGTGTGAAGCGCAAGGAGCTGTCTGCTGTGTTGTACGAAGCAGTCGGGAAAGAACAAGTGAGTGGTGAGAGAGAGGGGGAGAGAGAGAGAGGAAGACGGGGCGTGACGAAGGAGAGAAGAGGAGTCGCTCGGACCGCTGCAGCCAACGGTTTCCACGGCTTGTGAAGGCGAGAAGACAGCGGAAACGACGATGCGAGCGAATAGAGAGCAGTGGAGCACTCCTGAACAGCGCTGTGAGGAGGGAAGCGGCGAGACCGGCGTTTGCGAAGGTCAAGACGAAGGCGGAGCGGCTTTCCTCACGCATCTCGCCAGCAACGCAGCAGGACGACTCTCCCTGAATGCTTAGGAGTAGACAGTATACTCAGAGTTGCGCGATGGAACAGGGGAATGGGCAAGGCGAGAAAGCCGTCGAACTCGTCCAAGTGGACGCGCGGAACGCCGCTCAGGCAACTGCGCGGTCAGTCGCCCTGGGGTCAGCGCAGCCTAGGTGAGCAGGGACGGAGAGGGAAGACAAGCGAGCGGGGCCTGTGCGGGCGGAAGACGGGAAAACGCCTCGAAGACGCCTCGAACAAGAAGCGGTGTACGCTCCGCCCTACTCGCAGCGGATGAGCTACCTGTCGCTGACGTCGCAGTCAGACGCTCGTCGTCAGGAGCCGAGCACTCGAGAGGATCCTCGCATGGGTACCGACGAAGCAGGCGAGGAGGCGGGTCGGTCGTTGTCCAGCTCAGCCGCGGCGAGCGATCCTACGCTGTCATTGCGAGACGGCGTCGCCAGGGCGGAGAGGAGCAAACGAAGCCGAGTCCTGCGCGTCGAGGCGGCTTTCGATGACGGAGGAGTGCCAAGCGGTCGAGGAGGGAAGAGGTGAGCGGACGCCGAGGAAGGCCGCCTGCCGATCTGGTGCGCTCGTCGGTGAATCCTTTCGGTCTCTGTGAAGCGATGTACGGAGTCTGGCGCCTGTCTGTGCAAGCGTGACGGAAAGCGAACGCCGAGGACGACTTCGGGAACGATGGCGACGGCGAGGAGATCGAGCGGACGAGTCGACTTGGCTTGGGCTGGCACCCTGTGCAGCAGCAATGCGGTACTGCAAAGAGTAAGCCCAGGGAATGACAAGAGCGCGAGGTGGCCAAGAGACGAACTGCGGCACCGACGTTGTCCGCTTGCGCCAAACTCGTCACCATCCACCGCTTCACGCCGCTCAGACTGGCCTAGCAGTGACATACACAGCTACATACACCGTGCAGCTACATTCTACACCAACCCACAACGCCCGCGGAGCAGCACCCGGCGCGGATCTCTCTCACACAGCTTCATCTCCCCAACGATTCCAGAACAGCCGTCTCGCGCGCTATGAGCTCGTACGGTGCGTGGGGACCATCGCAACTCCCTCACGGACCCCTGGATTGACTCTCTGCGCGCTGGCAGGCCTCTCCGTCCTCCCCTCGTTGAGCTCTCCTCGCCGGCCCTCGACCGTCCTCTCGTCGCCGCTCCTCTCGCACACGCACTCCTCCCCCGCCTCGTCCTTCTTCCCGCCCACCGAACGCACCATCTCCCCCATCGCCGGAACGAGCGACGACGAAAACGACGACGCGCGCACTGGCTCGAGGCGCGAGTCGAGTTCCAGCTCGTCGTCGGACGAGGACAAGGCACGCGCGATCGGCCCAGACCTTTCCCGCCTCACGCCGCGCTCGGCTGTCCCCTCCTCACCCAAGCGTGCCCCTGGTCCGTCCGTTCCGAGCTTCAGCCGCTCGACCGCGTCGCCCGACCCGAACACCTCCGCCTCGACGCACGAAGACTCGGAAGACGACTCCGAAGCGCCCATCGCGCCTCTCCCTCGCTCTCTCCCCCGCCCCAAGACCAAACTCGACCGCGAGAGGGAACGCGCCAACGGGTTTAGCTCGGGCGGACAGAAGCGCGAGGGGTTGGGGACGAAGCTTGCGAGGAAGAGGGCTGACTCGCTCAAGTGGGCCAAATATGCGAATGTCGGGACCTTCCAGGTTGAGCTCGGGCTGAGCAACGACGAGCTGAGGAGGTCGTGAGCGGACGACTAGCCCACACCGTATCATACCCTCCCTTCAATTCCCCTTGCGCGCCCATTCACCCCGTTCCGTCCTGCACACCCTCCGCATCTTTTCTCCTAGCACCAACCATTCACGCATAGACACTCCATTTCCCTCTCCTCCCTCTCATTTCATGTTGTCGTACACATCCTTCCCTTCCCTTCGTCTCGTAACCTTCGTCTTTCTCCCTCCGGGCAGCCTCCGTACAGACCCTTTCTCACACTTTAGTCGGCACCCTCGTGCGTTATTCGGCGTCGTATGCCAATTTCCATCTTCTGTCTCCGGGCAATGTAAACAGAAATCCTCCTTTCTCCCGGTCCACCTTTCTGCGCAATCTTTTCCTCCCTCCGACGTACGCTCATGGCTCTCGCTCTCGTCTCTCGAAGCGAAAAGAGAAACGAGCGGAATGCGATGAGTTGGTTGCGTGCGTTACAAGTGCTCTTCTTTCGATTCGATGGGTAATTCGTACACACAATGAGGCTGAGGAAGGAAGGATGCGATGAAGAGGAGTGCTTGGACAAGTTACTGCGCCCCCGCCCCCGCCGCGGTCGAGGGAGAGGGGGACGGGGAGGAAGAAGGTTTCTCGGCTTGCGTCCGGTTGAAGACCGAGATCGAGTTGAGCATCTTGGCGAGCTTGTTGGTCTTGCCTCCCGTTCCTCCGGGCAATGTGGCGGGTGCGGCAATGGGAGAAGGAGCGGGAGATGTTGTGGGCTGAGAAGGACGACACGCGGGAGGGGCGGTGGAGATTGTCGGTGAGGAGGCGGAGGCTTGCGATGGCGGAGGGGGAGGAGAGCTCGAGGAGGAGGCGAGTTTGCCCAGATCGCTCGTATCGGTCGCAGCATCGCGCAACTTTGGTCGAGGCGCAGAGACTGGGGTAGAGCCGGCAACGGCGAGAGCGGGTGCGAGGGCGGGTGGAGGCGATTCCCGTGCGCGGGAGGACGAGTACGGGCGGGATGCAGCGCGCGAGGGACTTGGACTGCGCCATCCGCGCCCTGTTGCGGTTGTGGTCGAGGTGACCGTACCGGTTGACTTGTTCTCGGGTGGCGAGCCGACACTGCCGAAGCTTGACAAGGGAGTGCTCGTCCTGCTGGCCGAGTCGAGAGCTGAGAGAGTCGATGGACCACCGCGAGTCAGGCTCGAGCCCGAGGGAGAGAAGTCGACGGCGGCGCTGCCGGGTCCAGCAGGCGGCCCGCGACGTCCGGCGAGACGGTCCCGTCGCGTCGAAGCCGACGACCAGTGATCGTGCGCCGACCCGCGTCCGCGAATCTCGTCTGCCCCGCCAACCGGCTCGTTCCCGCTCCAATTTGACCCCCAACTCGCCGTCCCAACCGACCCGCGCGAGGAGAACGGCGAGTCGTACTTGCCGCGCGGCGCACGCGCGCCCTGCATCTTGGCCGGCGCAGAGGTAGTGTCGGCGTTGGCGCCGATCGAGGAGTTGCGCTCCTCGACTCGCCGTTTGAACGCCTCGAGGTCCTGGTTGCCCTCGTTGACGAGCGTCTTCAAGCGACCGAACATGCCACCCTTCTTTGATGGCAGGGGCGGGATGTCCTGCGGCAAGGTCGGGATGGCCGAGGTCGACTGCGTGCCGTGTGAGCGGGACGACAGGCCGGGACGAGAGCGACTCGAGCGGTGCGACGAGCCAGAGCGCGTGCTGCTCAACTCGCGAGCGAGCTCTTGCGAAGCAGCGGCGAGGTCGTCGAGGACATGGTCGCGGCTCGAAGTTGATGTCGCCTCGTTCACAGTCGGCAGCTTGGTTGACCGAGGCGAGGCGATGGGCGAGATAGGCGACGCTGCGCCGGACCCACCCTTCTCTCGCTCGGCCTGCTTCGCCGCGCGCTTCTCCTTGCGCGCACCACGCTTCCGCCGCTTCGACTTGTGTGCCTTCTCCGCCGCAGCCTTCGCCTCGGGATCGTCTTTGCACTCCTCACTGCTGCCCTCGCCGTGCCCAACCGCACCGTCACCTTCGCCCGACTTGGTGCCGTCGCCGCTCGAGGGAAGCTCGACGCCGTTTGTCTGAGCAGGACTCCTGCCCTCACCGGGGGAGGTCTCGGGTGACGCAGCTTGGCTCGTCGTACCAGAGTCGGGAACAACAGTGCTGGTGGCCGAGAGGGCGCTTTCGTGCTGAGCGTCGAGGAGAGATGGTCGACGAGCGGCGAGGAGCGACAGGCCGCTCGGTGCATTGGCGGGAACAGGCAAAGCGGATTGCGGGAGAGGCGAGGAGGCGGGCACAGGCGAGGAAGTTGCAGAGTCGGACGGAGGAGGGGAGGCGAAGAGGCTGCTCGGCGAGGTCGGGATGGACGGAGTAGACCACGGCAAGGGTCGCTGCAAGCCTTCTGGCGAAGTCGTGTTCGAGCCGGCAGGGAGGCGAGCGTTCGGAACGGGCGGGGAGGGGAACGTCGGTGAGGGCAGGCTGTCGCCGTCTTCCGAGATGGCGCTAGGCGAGCTGATGTAGGCAGGACGCGAGGGGGTCGATGATGTCGGGAAGGACGGAGCGTTCGGGCGGAAGGACAAGTCGCCAGGGACTTCTGGAACGGTCGGCAGCTCGTTCGGCAGCTCGTCAAAGATGAACTGGTTCGCCTTGACTGTCGACGGCGCGAATTGCGAGAGGAGCGAAGTCGTCGGCGGTCCGCTGCCTGGGATCGTGAGCGGCATGCTCGACACGGGCGAGAACTCGAACGCCGAGAACGAGTCGGACGATGTAATCTGCGGGCGCTGCTGACCGAGCTGGCCCTCGCCGAGCATCATGACGAGCCTGCTGGCCCACTTGCCAAACTCGCCCGCCGACACACGCCGCCGCTCCTTGCCGTCGACGACCTCGAGGACGTCGCAGAAGACGTTGTCGGCGAGGTAATGCGCGACCTCGTCCGACATGCCCTCGAAACGGTTCTGGAGGAAGCCAATCGGGTCCTCGACGTATTCGGCAAAATCGGGGTCGTCGAGCGACGGGTCGGCCCACGGGTTGCGGTGGTACAGCAGGTTGAGGAAGACGAGGCCGAGTGACCAGACGTCGGCTTGTCGCGGGTCATACGTCGGGCGCAGGTTGTTGCGGCATTCTGCGAGGTGGCGAGGTGGTCAGCGCCAAGTCTTCCGGAACAAGAACGGAAAGGACACACCGTAAGCCATGTACGGCTTGCTTCCGCAGTCAAAGTCCTCGCAGACCTCCTCCATCGTCCCCAAACCCCAGTCGGTGATCTTGACCACGACGCCCTGCTTCCCATCCGGCCCATGCGTAACAGTCGAAGGCGGCAGGCCCGCCGCCCTGCTCCCGCGGTCGCCTTTACCATCGATGACGATAAAGTTCTCCGGCTTAATGTCGCGGTGCGAAATGCCAACGTCGTGGCACGCCTGGACGGCCGAGCACATCTGCCCAAACATGCGCGAGATGAGTCGCAACCGTTTGCGCGAGAGGAGCTGGTCGCCCATCGCGGCCGAGAGGAGCGAAGGCGAGGGAGGCGTCTCGTCGACGAGGAGGTGCGCGGGTGTGTCGGCTGTGATGGTACGCGAGAGAGACGAATCGTCCGGGTCGAAATTGTCAAAGTCGAACGAGGAACGGCCGTTTGGGCTGTTCTCAACGGCGGGAGACGCGGCGCGCGAGTACAGGTCCTCGGTGCCGTGCTCCTGCGCCTCGAGGAGCCAGTAGAACGCGTCGCGACCACCGGCGTACTCGAGGACGAGGAACAGCCAGTCGTCTGTCTCGTAGGCCTGCGAACGTGAGACCACTTCCCAATCAGTAATGCGTTAGGGAGGGTATGGAGAGCAACGCGAAGGCGGTGTCGCCCACTCACCCCGTACATCTGAACGATATTCTCGTGCTTCGGCAGCGCACGATGCAAGAACGCCTCGTTGCGCTGTACCTCGATCAAATCCTCCGTGAGGTTCTTCTTACACAGGCACTTGAGGGCGTAGTACTGGCCGTACGTCGGTTTGGGCGGCGGGGTGTAAGAGTCCGAACTCCACGAGTGCAGCCGCGGGCGACCGCTCGTCGAGCCGGAGTCCAAGTCGGCGTGATGGTCGTCAAATTCGAACGAGGCGAGCGGGTCGATGGTCGAGAGGATGTCGTCGTCTGTCGGGTCAGGGTCGTAGAGCACCTCGCGAACGAGGTAGACGATCGCGTACGTGCCCTCGCCAAGCCGCCGCTCAATCTCGAGCTGCCGAGGCCCATCCAACCCGTTCCCAGGCGCCTTGCCGTCCTTGTCCGCCTTTCCTGCAAAACAGTCCCGCACGTATCCTCCGCGCCCTTCGAGCCAGACGCCTACTCCAATCTGCTCGCCCTCCTCGAAGACATCAATGGCCGAGAGGTCGTTCGAAGCAGCCGACTCGCCGCCATCTTCCGAAGACGAGACGAACGAGTCATACGTCTTTGTCCGCGCGACGGGTTGGCCCGCCCCAACTCGAGGCGAATTCGGCGCAGAGTCGAGGAACGGTTCTTCATCAGTCGTCGCCGTGCGTTGAAAGCGGGGAGTGGTCAAGACAGAAGGCTTGTAAGTCTCGTACGTCGCCTCCCACTGCTGTACCTTGCCCTCTCCGCCCTGCACGACCTCGCTGGGCACAACCCCGCCCGTCGTGTTTTCCCTCACAAGCTCATGCAAGAGCGAATGCGAAGTTGCCGAAGCGAGCGAGAGAGTAGGCGAGTTGGCCCGCGAGCGGGTGTGGATCGAGCTGGCGCGCGAGGAGGTGGATCTGGCGCGGTTTGAGGGCGGAGGGCGCGAAGAAGCCGAGGGAGAACGGAAGCGGCCTGTAGGACCATTGAAGCCGCTCGTGGTCGTCGACCCCGCCAAAGCCGTCCCGAACCAATTGAACTCGCGCCCCTCCGTCCCTCCTTGCGCGCCGACTTCCCATTCTCCAACTCCATCCCCGGCCGTCCGCGGGTCGCCCTCCCCCTCCTCGACCTCCTCACTCCCCCCGCTCGGCATTCGGCTTCGCCCACTTACGCTCGACGCGCGCGAATGAGACCGACTCGCGCTCCGACTCACGCCTCGCCCGCCGCTTGGACCAGGGGACCGCACGCGCGTGTGGTGCGTGATGCCGGAGAGGAAGGAGGCGAGGTGTGTTCTCGCTCCTCCGGCAGAGTTGGCGAGCGAGGCGGAGGAGAGGGTGGGAGAGGAGAGTGAGGGCGATGAGAGGGGTGCTGAAGGGGCGGTTGAGGCGGGATGGGGGAAGAGCGATGCGGTGGGTGGGATAGTCGGCGAAGAAGGTGACGACACCCTCGGGGGCGAAGAAGGCGACGCAGTAGCGAACTGTACCGAACTCCTCCTTGACCCGCCTTTGCGTTGAGGTGAGGGACTCGGACCGCCAACCGCACTCCCACTCCCAGTCGGACTCAAACTCCCACTCCCCCCGCTCCCGGAAGTGTGGCCCGTCAATTCGTTCATATTCGCGAACTGCGCGCCCAACCCTAGACTCGCGACGCTCCGTCTCGCCTGTACGCTTCCCGTTCTCCTCGTCGCGCGTCGTCCGCGCCTCGCCGAGCCAGATCCAGACGAGTTCGTTGAGGAAGGTGAGGAGGTAGGAAGGAGGGCGGGTGCGAGTGAGGGACTTGGGCTGGAGGTGGTCGTTGAGGAGAAGACAGGGTCGGGAGAACGCGGTGGGGAGGGAGAGGAGGGAGTGGAAAGTGTGAGTGGCATCGAGTCAGGGCCGCAGGAGGAAGAAGAGGAGAGGGAGAAGTGTGGTCGAGGCAAGCCGGGCCTGTTCGACGGGGATTAGCACGCTTCCTTCTCCTCCGCGCCAAGGACTCCCTGCGCACCGTCACGTCAAAGAATAGTCGCGTGCACGCGTAGGCTGTGTTCTGTGCGGTGTCGACAAAGGGGGCGGGAACCGCAGAGTCGCCGATCCTTGCCGTCAGGAGGCGACGGCGGTGGTGTTTCGCAGCACAGTCGAAGAATCGGCGGGAACGGGCGAAAGGACGGGAGAGATGTACAGTTGGAGGAGGTTGAGGGAGAGGGACCGAAGGAGGGGAGAAAAGGGGAGAAGAAGCCTGCGACGGTGGACCGGCGAGCGAGATAGACGGTCAGCTGCAGCGCAACGGATGCCGAGGGCTGTTCGAGGCGGGTCCTTGCGACTCGCCAGCTTCACTTCGATATCAGTTCGACCCTATCGAACCAGCAGAACGAGTACGAGCGCGACCGGACCGTCCCGCGCGGTCATCCAGGCTAAGGCCGGACTGGCCGTCTCCGCGGTCTTCCTGCCAATCCGGTGCGGACAATGGCTGCGCCGTCCTCCCAGATTCACTGCACCATCCTCCACGCTGGTGCGGAGCTGGTTGGGCGTGCGAGAGCGTCCTCGGAGAGTCAAGGAACACCCGTCTTCGGCCGGCTGCGATACCGCCTCGTGTTCCCCCCTGATTCGCCCACTCGATTACCCGATAGACTAAGAGAGGGTGATTGGTGAACGTACGAGGCTAGCAGCGTGTCCGGGTGGTGGAGGGGACGAGGTTCGGCGGGGTCGAGGTCGGGGTTGGGCTGATGAGGACGGGGAGGTCGCGGCGCAGCGCGGGAGGGTTAAGGATGCGCTGTGCGTGTCCGTGCGTAGTTGAAAGAGTAGGAAGGAGAAGGTCTAGCTGCTAGCCATGGCTCAGGAGGGTGATTAAGCAGGAGTGAGGACGCAGGAGAGGAAGAACGACGACGAACGAAGCGGGACTTGCAAGGGGAACAAGTGCCTCATTGCCCTTATGACTCTGACTACGACTGAAGAATTGCCGCGCTGCCTCTGTTGGAGCTGGTCGCGATGGGCCATGCCATCTCCTCCTCCTCTCTCTCGCCGCGGATTCCCCCTCTTCTTTGTGGAATGACAGGCTCCGTCGACGCGGTCCTCCCCGTCATCGCCGTCACCCACCCGCGCGCGATGCCACGCCGGCGCATCTCGTGCACCTTCCTCGGGACGGGCACCTCGTCCTCCGTCCCTCTCGTCACTTGCCTCACGGACCCTCGAACCGGATGCCACTGCTGTCGATCGACTCTTGACCCGACAGACAGAGAGGGGCGCAAAAACAAGCGCAGGAACACGAGTGCGATCGTCAGGGTGCACAGCGAGACGGACGGCGAGAGGGACAGGACCATCCTCATCGACGTGAGTGCGCCCGCTCTGCCTCACGACTCGTGGGTGGAGCAGTCGGGCTGTGGTGGGAGGGAACAGTGGCGAGCTCACGGATCGTACGGTCCCACAGTGCGGCAAGACGTTCCTCTCCGGCGCGCTCGAACACTGGCCCAAGCAAGGCCTCCGCGAAATCGACGCCGTCCTCCTCACCCACGCTCATGCGGTGTGTCATCAGCTCCTGCTCGTGCTCTCCAACGGACATCTGGCTGACGAGGAAGCTGCGTGGTTGTGCAGGACGCCATCCTCGGACTCGACGACTTGCGAGGTTCGCCCCCTTCGCCTCGCTTCTCCTTTAGGCAGTACAGCTCACGATACACCTTGTGCGGCTTAAACGAACAGGCTGGACCCTCCGCGGCGCGATACAGCCCAGCATCCCGATCTACTGCACGCAAGATACCTTCAAGGAGGTCTCCAAAGTCCGTCCAGCTCCGTTCCTCAGGGTTACCCGCGGTGTGCGAGCCTGAGACCCATGAGCTGAAGTCGCAGTATTGTGTGAACAGGCCTTCCCCTACTTGACCAACTCAGGCGCAGCCGTGCGTCCCTTCTCCCTCCTCCTTTCTCTCACGAGCTTGTTAACGCCCGTGGTCGAGCAGACCGGCGGCGGCGACATCCCCTCCTTGGCATGGCACATCTTCGACTCCTCGACGCCCTTCGAACTCGAAGGACTGACTGTCGTTCCTTTGCCTGGTTCGTTCCGTCCTTTCTCAGGCTGTCCAAATCCCTCCGCCCCCTCCGTCGCTGTTTCACTATCTCACTTCGCGTGCGCTCGCCTCCCTCACTGACGCTCGCTTTGCACAGTCCACCACGGCAAATTCTTCACCAACCCCCCCTCGCCCTACCCCTGCCTAGGCTTCCTCTTCGACTCCCAAGTCGCCTACATAAGCGACGTCTCCAGCATCCCCACCGAGTGCTGGGACGTCCTCGCGCGACATATCTCGCTGCGGCCTTTGCGGAAGCACCTCGAGAACGGGAACGGAAGCGAGGTCGATGGGGAGAGGGACAAGCCGCGCTTGAAAGCGTTCGTGATCGATTGTCTCAGGATTGAGCCGTTTACGAGTCATTTCGGGATCGGGCAGGCGATGCATGCGGCGCAGAGGATTGGGGCCGAGAGGACTTACCTTGTGCGTTCTCGCTCCGTCCCTTTTTTTCTCTCTTCCTGCGCTCCTCCGACAAATGCTGATGGTACTCGCCTGATAACGCCCGCCTCGCCTGCAGGTCGGGTTCGGCCATCGAACCTCCCACACCCTCTGGCACTCGCTCACGCTCACTCTCTCCTCCCCACCCTGCTCGCTCCCTCCGCTTCCCTCTCACCTCCGCATCGACCCCTCCGTACCAATCCCTACCCCTGAACATATGTGGGAGAACTACGGCGGCCATCCGGATCCGACGAAAGAAGACGAGCGGGTGTTCGTTGAGCGGGGGAGGTGGGCGGTCGAGAGTTGGCTTGGGGCTCGCGCGGCGGAGGGGGAGGAGGTGCGGATGCAAGAGGAGGCGGAGGGCATGTGGGTTAGACCGAGTAGGGATGGGATGTGTGTGGAGCTTGGAGCGGAGGGGGAACGCGTGAGGGATGACGAGTATGATTGAGCGGGGAAGTAGACGCGCATAGATGGCGGTAGAGTAGAGGAAAATCAGACTGCATTGCTCGCATCGTTTTGCACCGCAGCAGGTCTGACCTAGATGAGGCGGGGCGGACGAGGATCGGACGAAGAGGACTTTACGAACGAGTTGCTCGTCATCGCTCTCACCTCGCACTTCTTGTCGCCCTCATCGCGCAAAGCATTCGCAGTACAGACCGATAAAGAAACGTCGCCTCTACATCTCGCAACAAATGACGTCCTCCTTCGCTCGATAAACGGTAGCTGACTCAGCAACTCTTCGTGACATTCCGCACGAGTGAGAAGTACACATCTGTTCCTCAAGCAACTCTGATTTGGGAGGCGCAGTGAGCTGAGGAGCCAGTGGGCTGACTCGCAAGCAGGGAGTAACGACGCACCGCGTCGCTCGGAAATCTCCCAGCGTCGCCAGACGGCATACACACATCCGTGAGGCTTGTCCAGTTTCTTGGGACTTTCGAGGTCTGTGTAGGATGTCGAGTGTTAGCTCCGCCTCAAGGAACGACCTGGTGAGCGCGGACAGACTCTGCTCGACTGGACGACACGCGAGAGGGAATCAGCGAACTCCAACCTCGATGCGAGCGGACACGACTCACCCAGATCCATTTCGTAGCGGCACTTGCGATAGTCCGCCCTCGTTCGAACGTGGTACAAGCCTGGTTGGTCGCCCTTTTGTACTTCGCCCCGCGAGTGAGGCGTTGTGAGTGATCACAGTGCCCAGCGCACGTCGAAGGTCCTCCGGAGAGTCGCCGTTTTCAGCGGAGAAACTCATGTCGGGAGAGCGCTTATAAAGTTGAAAGTGTACGAAAGGGAGGTGACGAGGAGAGGGCGAAGGAGGCGCAACAGAGTCCGCGGACTCCCCGAGCGGCCTGAGGGCCGCCATCACGTTCCGCTCGACCTGCTTCGGAGCAGACTGCCCCGCGCTTCGTCGAGGCGGCGCAGGACCACAGCGAGAGCGCGAGACGGAGCGTAACGCCCGAAGGCATCGCGATCTGAGAAGGTCACGAGGTCGGCTCTTTCGCCTTTTCCTCGCCTGTCTCGCCTGCTGACGACCGCCAGGACAGTCTACTTGTAGTAAAGGTACTCTCTGGATCGTCAAAACAAGGCTTGAGCGATTGTCGAAGGCGCCACAGTTGTTCCGCTCTCAGTACCTCTCTCCAAAACACCTCCCTCACATCCTGTAACGACTCTCCCGCCTTGCCCAATGCGCTCTCGGGCGTCGTCGTGCGGGCGGTGAGGGAGGACGAGCGAACGGCCTGTTACGCCGCCCCGCGCCCCTCGCGCCGCTCGCACCTCTCCCCGCTCCACGGCGACGCACGGCGCCGCGGCCGGGCACAAGTGATCGCTCACGCGGTCGCTGACTAGTCCAGGAGTCGCTAGAAAGTTCCCGCCCGCACCTGAAGCCCCTCGTCTCTCCTCGCCTCCCCTCGTCGGCACTAGACTTTTCCGATCTTCGCCCTTATAGGCCGCTTCCGTAGCTCCCTTTTCTCTCTCTTCTTCGTCGAAATCTTACTTGATTTCCAGCTACCGTATCGCTACGAGACTCGCTAGCTCATCGACCGAGCAGCCTCCGCATCGTCTCCGCCCCCGCCCCTTGCATTAGATTGCGACCTTTTGCTGCTCCCTCGATCCGCTAGCCAGTATGGCCGACTCAGCACCTACGCCCGAGACCATCGCCCTTGATCTACAGCTCATCACGCCCGAAGCACCGGCAACCCAAGGCAGTCTGCTCGATGAACAACAACGAGCGGAACTCGAAGCTCGCCTCGTCCATCGACCCACCCAGCCGACAGTCTCCGCGCGAGACTTCCAGGAACTCGTACGACGCGTCGAGCAGCTCATCGCTGTCTCCCGCCCCACCACCTCTACCGCCTCCTCGCCCGCGCTCACCATTGACTGGAAGGAGGGCCTCGCTTTCTTCAAGAAAGCCGCCAAGGAGGCGGGCGAGACGGACGAGCCGCGTAACACCGCCCGGATCAAGGTCAAAGAACCCGAAACGTTCGACGCTTCTCGCTCCCCCGGCAAGACCGACGTTTACACATTCATTGCGCAGATCACCAACTACGTCACCGACACAAGCGGGTGGCGTGACGAGCGGCACAAGGTGCGGGTATGCGCGTCCTACATGCGTGGCCGGGCTTCCCGTTGGATCTCGTCGTACCTTCAGCTCTCTGAAGCCACGCTCGCCAAGGACGACTACGCATGGCTTGCTGACTTCAGCCTGTTCAAAAAGAAACTCCTCGTCACCTTCGGCGACCCGGACAAGGTCACCGCCGACGCCAGGCGCCTCAGTCTCCTCCGCCAGACGGGTGCCGCGTCACTCTACGCCGCCGAATTCCGACGCCTCGCTCTCTCGCTCAACTGGGGCGAAGAGGCGCTCAAGTACTACTTTGTCAACGGCCTCAAGGAGGACCTCAAGGACGAGCTAGCGAGGCTCGACCCGATCGACTCGTTGAAGGCACTCGTCGAGAAGGTCGTCACCCTCGACAACCGTGCGTTCTTCCGGCGCCTGCAGAAAACGAACCGCACGACTAACACCCCGACCCACTTTGCCAGCTTCCACACCACTGCCCCCGCCCTTCCGGACTCCAGCATCGCAGCGGAGGACCGCATGCAGATCGCCTTCGCGGCCGCCCACCTCGCATCGACGGGCTCGACACGCCTCACGCTCTTGCAACGTGAGTGGGACGACTCCGTCGACCTCGGATACGAAGGCCGCTTCGTCAACCCGGCTTTCGAGACAGGGTACACGCCCATTCGCCGCTCGCAACGTCTCGCCGCCTTCTCGCGTCCTGAGCCCGCCATTCGCAACCGTCCCCTTCTTCGCCGCTCTATTGCTACCACGCCCTCGCTGACGAGTCGTGACGCCTCGTCCAAACAGGGAGGCCATGTCACGCCGCTCCACGGCGACGCACGGCGCCAAGGCCGGGCACAAGTGATCGCTCACTCGGTCGCTGACGAGTCCAGGAGTCACTAGAAGGTTCCCGGCCGCGATAGAAGCTCTCCGTCTCTCCTCGCCTCCCCTCGTCGGCACTAGGCTTCCGTAGCTCTCTTTTCTCTCTCTTCTTCGTCGAAATCTTACTTGATTTCCCGCTACCGCATCGCTACGAGAGCGCTAGCTCATCGACTGAGCAGCCTCCGCATCGCCTCCGCCCGGGCCCTCATCCTCACGGAATCTCTCAGTCCCCGCAGTTTGCTCTGCGCGGAGCGGGCGCGGGTGAGTGAACTCGAGCCTTAGTTACGGAGAAAGGAGCAGACGGCACTCGTTCTCGGTTCTCACAAAAAGGTTCCAGCACTGCCAGACACTGGCAGCCCGCCCCGCCGCAGAGCCCCGGGCCGTCCCGTCCGGTTTCTCCTTGTCCAAGGCGCGGAGCTTTGTGGACGACGACTTCGAAGGGTTTTGCTGGACTGACACCAACCTCGAACCTCCACTCGCAGAGGGAGAGCGGACGCACACGTTTTCGACTGCGTACGAAGCGAGGCCGGGGCGGGAAACGGCGTCAGCTTTTCCCAGCCCAACGGTCCGCTTCGCCTCTCGAACCCTCTCCCACCCACATCCCGTCTCATGCTTGCACTTTTCCCGAGCAGGGACGAGTGGTGTCGCGGTGAGGAACGCGTAGTTTTGAGCGATGCTGGAAGCCGCAATAGTACGGCAACGGCGGTGCAGGCGAGGGGAAAGCGAGTCACTGCTACCTCTCTTTGCCCGTGCTCTACGGCAACGACCCTCGCTCAACCGCAAAGAAACAAAAAAAAAAATGGTTGAACAAACGGGACTTCTTGCACGACTCGATGTGAAAACTTCTCCTTCTTCTTCTGCTGTCGTGGCTGGAGATGCCAGTGACACTGTGCTTCGGCGGCGAAAGTTGGCGAGGAGGGAGTAGGGTATGCGACATGTCGAAAAAGGGCGAGTTGGGGCGTCCAAGCGAGCCGAGTGAAGGAAGGAAGGAGCGGGCGCAGGGAGGAGAAGGGGTGGGAAGGGAAAGGGCGTTCTTTACTTGGGCGGGTTGCGGCCCTTCATGTCTCCGCCAGCCTTGTGAGGCTCGTCCTTGGGGTCTTCGCGGATTCCCTACGTGCGTCCTTACTCGTCAGCTTTTTGTCTCTCTCCGCATGAAGGGAACTCGAGGACGAACGGCAGCCGCCTTGGCGTCGTCCGTCTGCGGGAGGAACGGGAAGGTCAGTTCGGCGGGGAAGAGAGCGGGAGCGAGCGGGACGAGTTGGAAGCGCACCTTGGGGTGCATGGCGACCTGCATGTTCTTCACCGCAGGTGTCGGGGGCGTCGCCTGCTCACACACGCGCACGAAAGCAGAGTTCGGCCTCAGCTCGCGCACGACCGACTCGACCGCGTTCCGTCCCCCGTCGCCGAGTGGGCGGGACTCACGAAGACGCCGCTGAAGTACCCTCCGACGAGGACGACGAGCGCTGCGCCGATGTAGAACGGCGCGCGGGACGGGCCTCGCTCTTGGTTGATCGGCTCTGGCGCGGCGGGGCCGTTCTGTTGGGCGTAGGTGCGCTGCTCAGACGGGGCGTGTGAAGCGGGAGTCAGCACGGCCAGCACGGTCTGCGCTTGCCCACACGGGCTCGCCCTGCGCCGGTCGACAGCGAGGGCGAGGGCGAGGACGGTGGGGAGGTAAGCGTGCGACTGACGGCGAGACGCGGGTGTGCGAGGGTCGCGCGGGGGACGGCGGCGGAGCGGAGGGCGGTGCGAGCGAGCATGGCAGCTGTGCGGCGAGAGAGGCGGGAGGTTAGGGTTAGGGAGAGTGAAGGAGCGCACGGCGACGCAGAGGACGAGGACGAGTGCGAGTGCGAGTGCGTCATCGGGGCATCGTCGCATTCGAAACCAGACCGTTCTTCTGCGCTCGTTCGCTCGTCCGGCGCGCTCCAACCTGTCGTGCACAACTTCTCCCGAGCCCTCGTCAAAGTCGCAAGAACGCAGGGACCGCTTCGAGGGTCCGAGGAAGGAGCTGGTTCCGAGGGTGGGTGGCGCATGTAGACTGATTCGGTGCGTTACCGTTACGTTCGACCCTCCCTTGATCTCTCGCATGCGGGACTGCCGAAGCTTGGGCGTCGACTGGGTATCTGCCGCGCGCAGAGATTGCCCGACGAAGAGGCTGCGTGCGACGTCCTCGCTCTCTCACTCTCACCTCTCCTGCGGCTCGACTCACACCCCTCACCGTCTTCGCTACCCTCCTGACCGCGATCACACCTCTCGACGAGCTTTGTCGCAACCAGGCACAAGTTCGCCCTCGTCCGCTTCTTGACCTTCAAACCCGTCTCGCCCACCCGCAGCGTCCGACATCTCCTCCGAGAGAGTCAACGCAGGACACCCAGTGCTTCCGAGCTTGCGTATGTTGTCCCAGGCTGAATGCCCACAGGGTCAGCGATTGCTATGGACGCGGAACGCAGGGTAAGGCCTGACCAGGTTTGTCTCCGTGAGCATGACGGTCCCGGCTGACGTGGGCCCCCGTCCAGACGCCCGAGACGACGCTGTGACAGAACTCGCAGCGTCCGATGTGTTCGCTCATCTGCCCAAGCACAACTTCGCGACGTGCGGCAGAAGTAGGCATGGTGTGGCGCGCTGGTTTTGAGAGGCTCGTAAGGAAGCGGATGTCGAGAGGCCGAAAAAGGTGTTCTGCAATTTGCAGCTAGGCAAGAGAAGGGCGTGGGGGAGGAAGAGAAGAAGGGGACGAGGCGGGGGCGAGGGTGAGCGCTGGTTCGGATTGTCCGTGGGGTTCGAGCGCCCGAGGTCCGCCTCCCGCTTCTGTTCCTTCTTGTGGCACAGGAGCGTGTCGGACAGTGGGCTGCTCAGACGGCGGGAGCGTATGCCTCGGCGTTGTAGCGAGTACCGTGAGACTGGGCGAGCGGTAAGCGAAGGAGGAGGGACAAGGTGGAAGCGAAGCAAGCTTGTTCCCCCGATGGCGCCTGTTTGCACGTAGCAAACATCGGAAGAAGTGCGGATGGGCTGCAGGATCAGCCTTGGCGAAGGCGGGCGAGGAGGAAGAGGTCGTCGAGGTGCAGGAGGAGACGCCCGTCGCCGGCAAGTTAAGCAAGCCGAGCAGACATCTGACCCGCCGGAAAGCGCCTGTGCGTGTCCAATGCCGACTCGTAAGCTGTCAGAGCGAAGACCGGTGGGTCGCATGAGGGGAAGAGCCAAGGGAGCGAGTTGGCGGCGACTACAACCTCACGGCAGCGCTTGAAGGCCTGTGAAAGCGTGTAACTCTGCTCTAATCCGCCGTCAACATTCCGTCGGCGCCCCTCAACACGCCGCCTTCCTGCTTCTCTCCGCCCATCCTCATCAGTTGCCCTAGTCTTCCTCGACACAACTCCGTCGCAGCACCGTCTAGAGCAAGTTGGAAGCGACCGGACTACCGTTCGACGTTCCCGCGATGACACAGCAACCCGTGCTCAACCTCTCGCACCTGCAATGGCGCGCACCCGAGTTTCTCCTCGCCTTCGGGTCTCTCTCGACGCCGCAACTCGCGATGGAATACTTCAGCCTGAGCCCTTTCTTCGACAAGACGAGCAACAATGCTCAGCTGCGGATGCAGATGATGTTTTCGCGAGGCGGGATGGATGGTGTCGACGAGGAGGCTGAACTCGGGTGCGTGCGAAGGAGACGAGCCGCTCATACATCGTACGGGCTACGCAGCTGACCAGACCGGCGCTGCTACGCCACATCTCCCGCGCAGGCGCTTCGTCGGTCTCGAGTTCGTTATCGCCTACTCGACTCCGCCCGACCTGTTCATCATCCACAAGCGAAATCGTACCTCACCAACCGACTCGACTGTCCTCGGCGCGTTCTACATCCTGAACGGGAACGTCTACCAGGCACCGACCCTCTTTGAGGTCCTGAACGAGCGGATTGTGCGTTAGCGAGTCGAGCTGGTCAAGGATTCAACTTAACGAGCTCTTCTGACCTTAGTTCATCTTCCTGCGTTGTGACCCACAGCTCACCTCCCTGCACGCCCTCTCTACCTCCTTCAACTCGCTCACCGCCCTCAAGCCGCACTGGACGCCTTCGAAACTCTATACCTGGGACATCAAACCTCCTTTACAAGCCTCGACCGCTCTCGCCGCCGCCGCGAATGGCGATCCAGCTGCGGAAGACACGGCGATGCGAGAAGACGACGCGGCCGATGGTGTTGAGCAGGAGAAGGGTGTGGTCGAAGCGTCGGTCAAGGAGGAAGACGAGGAGAAGGAGCGGCCGGGAGAGGCGTTCAACCCGCTGCTCTTTCGGGCGCTGCAGGATGTTGCGCGAAAGATGGAACAGCCGGAGGCGGTGGGGGCGTGAGCACACTCGAGCGAGGAGACGGGACGAGCGATGTGCATCTTCTCAACCTCTTCCTCCGCTGAACTTGCCACTCACCTTCAATGTCGCCCGCAGAGTCGGTGTATCTGCCTGTAGTACCATTACGCAATCCAGCCCCTGAGTCCTTTGCACCGGACTGTTCGGCGAGACTTGTCCTGGCGTCCTCGCGCTGCTTCCCATCGCCCTCGAGACTCGCTGGCCTATATCGTTTTCCAAGCGAGAGTGGTCTGGTGGTTAGACTCGACTCAGCTAGCGTTACAACACGTTCGGAAGCTCACTCATCTCTCCCGCGCCAAGTTGACATTCGCCTTTCTCGCCCGTTGACAACTCTCCTCACCTCGCTGAATCCTGCTCAGACTCTGCTCAAGTCCTCCTCGGCATGGCTGTCGCTGCACGCATCGAGCCGCTCAATGGTTCTACCGCCGCACACGACTCCCCAGCCGCAGACGGCGATGAAGTCGTATTTGCCCCGCCTCGAGCCGCGAGTCCCTCTGGCTCGGTGCTGCCATCAGGTGGAGGTAACTAGGACACATTAGGACCCATGCTGACCCAGGGGAGTCTCCCCTTCGTGCACTTCTTCCACTTCGCTCGCTCGCTTGTCCCCTGCCGTGTTCAAGTTGCCGAGACGGCTTGCGAGCCTGGGACAGGCCCGCAGACGTCGCAGTGAGCTTTGAGGAGGATGGCAGCATCAGCATGGAGAGCTCAAGGGTTCAAGGTGCGTCTGAAGTCAGGTTGAACCAACTCTCGCTCGACCAGTGGACCGTTCCGCAAGTCGTTCGTTTGGCTGACTTGATCCACTCCTTCTCTCTCTTGCAGCCGCTCTCGGACTCCTTGTCGATTTGCTCGACACGCCCAACGCAGACCCTCTCTCCTCGCACGTCACAGCAGGCTCGAAAGCAGCGTCTTCGAGCGCACAAAAGAGGCCGCTCTCACCCACGTCAGTCCTCGACCTCCATCCCATGCTGAGTCACAAACGCGTTCGTGCTAGCGCGAGTACGACTACGCGTGCGAAGGGTGTGACGGGAAATGCGTCGCTTCTTTGCTCCCCCACGATCTACCGTTCCGCTCTCGTCTGGCTTGTTTCACCCGAGAGAGCGACGGCACAAAGCGATAGTGATTGCATGACGGTGAACGCATAGAAGCCCTCCAAGCGGAAGCGAGAGTAGTACACGCCTTCCCTCCATGTCTCGGCTTGCCCAACCCAACCTCCGTCGCCCGCCCGGCAGGCTCTCCCCCATCCGCGCATCCAACCAGCACGGCTAGAGCCTCGCACCTTTCGACTCCAGCACCTCAGCCTTGAGCATATCCGCCAACTTCTCCGCAACCGCAATGACCGCCGCGACCTGTTTCCCGCTCGCAACGTCAGCTTCCCGATCAGCTCAACAGCGAGGGAGAGTGAGACGTACGGGGTGGCCGCTGACTGCGTCGGGGAAGACGCTGGCGTCGCAGACGCGGACGTTCGAGAGGCCGTAGACGCGGAGCGAGGGGTCGACCGCGCCTCCTCCGTTGCGCACGCCTGCGCATTCTCGAGCATCAGCGTCCGTCGTAGGGATAGCGGGAGAGGCGAGCGCACCAATCCTGCAGCTTCCCATCGGGTGATAAATCGTCTCGGCCGTCTCCCTCGCATGCTCGAGCAACTGCTCGTCCGTCGCGGTCGCGAACTCGTCGGGCGTCATTGAGGGCGAGGCGGGCTTGAGGAGGTACGAAGAGAGAGGGGCGGTAGTGAACATGCGGCGGATCAGGCGGAGGCCGGCGAGGAGGACCTGCGCAAATTGGATCGAGTGCGTCAGGATACGCTCGTCTCGGCAACCACGTAACGCATGGGCTTGAGCAGCGTGAAAAAGAAAACGGGAGTCAGGTAGCGCGGCGCACCTCCACGTCCCTCGGATCCTTCAAGTATCCCGGATCAATCAGCGGCATGTCCCACACGCTCCCGCTACTGATCTTGACGCTCCCGCTCGAGTGGGGCTGTAGGACCGTCGAGGCCATCGTAAAATAGTCGCCGGAGGTGTTGGGCGGAGGAGTCAGGGTGTGGCTGCGCGCAAGGGAGAGGGAAGGTCAGTCTCGCAAGCTGCTCTCGATGAGCTCGTCGTTCCGCTTTGCGCTCTCCGCGCGAAGGATAGAATATGGGATGGGAAACGCACTTAAGGTACCAAACCGGCGCCGTGATGATCTCCAAATCCGCGCCGCTCCTCTCTCCCTCCTTCGGCTTCTGGACGACCACCTCGCCGCTCTGCGTGACGTCCGAGGAGCGAAGGAAGGCGGCGGCTTCGGCCATGTTTGAGGAGAGTGGACCCGTGCCGGTCGTGAGCCAGCGGATGAGGGAGGGGAGCTGTGCGCAAGCGGACGAGACCCTGCATCAGCCCAAGTCTCGCCCGTTGCGTAGTGAGAGAGATAGAGACGCAACGCACCGTCTTGACCGAATCCTTGACCCATTCCCAACTGCTGCCCTTCTCTGCCTCGAAGAACACCCCCGCAAGCACGTGATCCTTCAATCCCTCTCCCACTCCGTCGTTCTCCACCACACACTGGACGCCTGCCTCCTCGAGCGTCGAGCGCGGACCAATCCCGGAGCATTGGAGGAGCTGTGGAGAGCCGAAAGATCCAAGGGAGAGGATTACGTCCCTCGACGCGCGTGCAACGAACCTTGCCTTCCTCGGATCCTTCTCCTGCGCCAGCACGACTCCGACGCACTTCGTCCCGTCGGAGGAGAGGATGAGACGTTCGACGGTCGTGCGAGTCAGGATCGAGAGGTTTGGGCGAGTGTAGACGGACGAAGGGAGGTAGGCGGCTGAAGTGGAGGAGCGTTGGCCGCGCGAATCGATGTGCGCTTGGAAGCGGGTGATCTGGGCGTCCGAGGGACCGTTAGCGAGCGCGGTGAGAGCGGAGGAAGGGGAGGGAGAGGAGAAGAGTGCGAGGGACGCACGCCGCTCGTGTTGGTCGCGCGGTTCAAGTCCGGGTTGTGAGGGACGCCGACCTTGGGCTGCGCGTCATACCATCCTGCAATCAGTTCCCGCGTCTCGAAGAGACGAGTAAGAAGCGAGAGGAAGGGACCGCAACGCACGCCGGTCTGGACAAAAGCCTTTGTAATGTCGTTTGTCGCCGCCTCTCCAGGGTGGCGGGACTTCCAGACTCCCTCCGTCGCTCGGTCCTGCATCGATCATCCTGTGAGCCGCCAGTCGAGAGAATGAGGGAAAAGGAAGGAGTACGCACGGAACCGATCCCGGGCTGCGAGGCGTCGGGCACGAAGCCCTCTGCTTTGCGGAAATAAGGCTCGAGGTTCGTCCATCCCCACCCAGTCGCGCCTTTTTCTTCCCACTGTCGCCCGCCATCAGCTCACCCGTCGAAAAGAGGAGAGCAGGAAAGGAAGGGGACGAACCCGCTCGTAGTCTCCCGGCGCACACCACTGCACGCACTGTGCGTTCATTCCCGAGCACCCCCCGAGCATCTTTCCTCGGGGTTGGTAGAGCGTGCGGTTGTGGAGGGCGGACTGCGCGGTGGTGTGAAGGGCGTAGTCGGCGGGGGTCCTGAGCGAGAGACGAGCGAGGCGAGCCAGTAGACTTGTCAGATCGGGCTTGAGACAAGAGAACGAAGAGCCCCGGAGCGAGGGGACGGAACGCACTTGAACAAGTTTGGCCACCCAGCCGGGATACGAGAAAAGAGGAGTTTCTGGTCGGATTCGCCCGCTTCAATGAGCAAAACGCGGAGGGTCGGGTCTTCGGAAAGCTGCGGGAGGGAAAGGAGACGTTAGCAACTGGGAGAGAAGGCGGAGTACGACCGGAGCAAGAAAGGAGGGAACGAGGAGGGCGAGAAAAAGGGGAGAGGAAGGAGGAGGGACGCACGCGCGAAGCCAGGACGCATCCTGCCGTTCCACCTGTATCATCGGCATTCACGTCGACGAAACAAGGCGGAGAAGGAGACGAGACTCGATATCAGCCCGTCTTTCAGGCGCATCCTCGCACCTTCCGCCCTACCACGAGCAAGAGGACTGCGCGAACGTACCGCCGCAAATCACATAGTCAAACACCTTCTCCCCATCCGCTCTCTCGCTCAGTGCAGCAGAGACATCGCTCGAGCCCTTCTCAGGCTCGACAAAGCGGTCGCAGAAGGTTGTGGGGGTGGAGATGCCTGCGTAGCGCGGCGCCGAGGCGGAGAAGGAGAACAGCTGGGGGAGCGAGGGCATCGTTGTGGTGCTTCACTTATCAGGAAGAGTGAGGAGGACAAGAGGGGAAGGGGAGAATGTGGGGGTGGCGAGAAGAGTGCGAGAAGAAGCGCGCAGGGGCAGCGAGAAGAACGAGTCCGGGAGCGAGCGGGGCACGTGCGAACGGGAAGATCGCCGAGTCGGACCCATGGAAGAGATAACGAGCATGCCGGGCAGCGTCGTGTATGCGAGAGCTGGGGAAGAAAGAGAGGAGAGCTGAGTAGTGCAGAGGAGGCGAGAGGAGGCAGAAGTCGGCGACCACGCCGTGCGGCGGCTCGAACGTTGAGCTGTGTCCGGCCAGCGTCGTAGCGATGTCGTAACAGTCGTTAGCAAGGCTGCAAGCGGAGTGAGAGGGCGAGGGAAGAGGGCGTACGAGTGTTGCTCGTGACCTCGCCTGCGCCATGCAACGCGAGGGAAACGCGCACGGCGAGGACCACCTTCTCGGTGGGTTACACGGGCTGTGGTGAGTATTGGAAGAGTGCCATGGACTGAAATAGTCTAGTGCTACCCACTGCTACCCTCACGAACGCCGTTGGTGAGCGAGCCACCCTGGCGGACCTTGTCGCCAAACTCGCCCTTGTCCTCGTTCAGCTCTGCTCACTCATTTGAGAGGCTCGCTGCAGACTGCTGCAGAGTCGTGCGAACCCATACAGACACCTACACGGCAGCGCCAGCCACCGACACTCGCGCCAGCGCCTCGAACAGCCCTCGTCTCCCCGTCAGTCAACCTCGCCGAACCCATCTCACCCAACACCCTCGTACACCCTCGCGTACACTCAAACGCACCCTCACAGTGATGTACTCGCCACTCGCCCTCGTACCAGCCGTATTGCTCGGCGTCGCAGCGGCCGCTCAGGGCGTCGCCGCTCAGGACTACTCGGGAGGAGCTGGTGCATCGTCTTCACCCTCGGGGAGTCAGCAAGCGAGCGGCAGTGTGTGGAGTAGTACGGCGGCTGGGAATGTAACAGGGGGCGCGTCAGGAAAGGCGAACGCGACGGCGTCGAGTGCGTGCACACTTTCCTCTCCTCGCCTCGTCCCCCTGACACAGTCTCGCCGCGCAGACACGGCCGCCGCGCCCGTTTCGACCTCGACGCAGAACCCGCTGATCCCCTCCTCCATCTCATCCAAATGCCAATCCTTCCTGACCTACCTGAACTCGGCCTCGTCCCTCTCCTCCTGCACAACCCCTCTCCTCTCCGCCCTCTCGTCCTTCCAACCCTCGCCCGACTCGCCCAATTCCTACACCGCATCTTCAGACCAAGTCCACTCGGCGATCTCGAACCTCTGTTCCCAGCCCTCGTGCGACGACTCGCTCGTCCGCGGCATGCTCGGTGGATTCGCGGCGAACTGCACGGCCGAACTCGAGGCGAAGAACCAGGTTGTGCTTGGATCGTACGACGCGTTGTATGTCCTTGAGCCCCTGAGGGAGGCCGTCTGCTCGACCGACTCGGCGGGCGCGTTCTGCGTCGAGGACATCGCAGCGGGCAAAGTGCCTTCGACGCCCGCAAACACCACTTCGTCCGTCTCGTCGAACTCGTCCACGCCGGTGAACACGACCGCCCTCGCTTCGTCCGCATCGGCTGCTGCGTCCTCGACCGCCCAAACGGGACCGCAACTCGCCGCTCAGACGTACACCATCCCCGTCCCCGCCCCACAGGCGCTGTACGTCCAGATCACCAAGTTCACGAAGCGGTGGTACGGATTGGCGAAGAGGCAGTACCAGGGTGTTTCGTCCGGACCGAGTTGGTCGAGCGCCGGGTCGTCCTCTGCCTCTGCGGCGTCCCCCTCGTCCCCGAGCGGATCGAATTCGGCTTCGTCCAGCTCATCAAACTCGACCGCGCCCACGGCCGGCTCGGGCGCCACCCCGCTCGCCCTCCCCTCCCTCCTCCCGAACTCGCAAACCTGGTCCACCCTCTCCCTCCCGTTCCTCTTCCTGAACCCGTCGATGCTCTCGTCCACCTTGTGCACCCCCTGCACACGCACCATCCTCGCTTCGTACATCGCTTTCGAGTCCCGCATGCCGTACGCCCTCGGACTCGCCAACTCGCCGTTGTTGGGAGGACAGGGTGCACTGTGGACCGGTGTCGGAGAGAAGTGTGGCAGTGGTTTCTTGGAGGGTGTCGCGAAGCAGGCCGGTGAGGCGAACCTGACGGGCGCGGCGGGCGCCACGAAGGTCGGCGCGAAGGGCGTGGTCGCCGCCGTGGCTGGAGTGATCGGAGTGCTTGTTTTCGCGCTTTAGCCGGACCGCAAACGACGACGCAACGACGCAACGACGCAACGACGCAACGACGCAATACCTTCCCTTTCTTTTCGACCTTTCTCTCGCACTCGCATACCCACCCACCCTCGTCCACACCCTCTGCTCAAAGTCGCTAGATTGTTCGCTCGTAGTGCACATTTCGCAGGCAGCGCCGCGCCGCGCCTCTTGTTCCATTCCACTCTTACCCCGTCATACCCCTCTCGCGTCGCTCGTCCAGTCCAAAGCTCCTCTCGAGAGCCGCCAAGCGAAAGAGAGAGAGAAACAGCTCGTTTTTACGTCTACGAATCTCTCCTCTTCGTCCCCTGCCTGACCCCCTGTGTTTCCGCGCGGGGATGTCGGGCAGAAGCGGAGGAGCAAGCTGTTGCGGAGAGGAAGAGGGGGAGCGAGAGCGAGAGCGAGAGGGCCGGAGGAGTACCGGAGGAGTACCGCAGGCATTGGCGGCCGGGTACGCTGGCAAGCAGTAGCAGACAGCCAGCGCCCGAGCGCCCCAGCGAAACCTGCGCCAGCCTGCGAGTCCGCCAGCTCGTCGAACGCAGCGTCGGGCTTGGGCTCCGCTGACGCACACACCGCCTGGCTCCTGTTCGCGCACACCCCGTCGCGCCGTGCCCGTGTCGCTCTCTCTCCTTCTCCTTCCTCTCACCGCCGCTGAGCCAGCCTCTCCGACCGAGCAGCCCAGCAGCCCAGCGCAGCCGCGGGCGGTGGTGGTCGCCGTGACAGGATCGCCCCGCCCGCCCCGCTCTCGCGCTCTCGCGCTGTCGCGGTCTCGCCTGGTGTTCACGCTGGACCCACGCCCAGATAGGTTGCGCGGCAGGGCAGACTGGGCACATTCTCCGTGCGGCACCGATGCGCGTCCCCAGCACCGATGCGCGTCCCTGTCCGCGAGCGCGGGAGGCGTGCCGGGCGTCGGGGTCTCGAGTCGCCGGCGACCCCGACCGACCTCGAAGCGCGCGATCTCCGTCAAGACGCGCCAGCTGCCAGGTCGCCGGGCCTTGCGCGCCACTTTCGGTCGCATGGCTGTCCGGCAGCGCAGATCGCCCGCCTGCGCTTGTCCACGTCGCCGGCGACAGCGCCGTCGAAGAGTGGGGGAAGCGGAGAAGGAGGCGGACATCTTTTTCGCTCGCTCGTTCCGTCGCCGCCTGTTCTGCTTCTCTGCTTCTCCGCCGTCACCCTCGTCGACGCCGGTGCTGCCCAACATGCGCGTCTCGACCGTCGCCGCCGCTCTCGCTGCCCTCGCCGCCTGCGTCGTCGCCGCACCCGTCGACCTCGACGAACGCGGCCTCTTCTACCCCTTGCCCGTCAACGACCCGTTCTACAAGGTCCCGTCGGACGTTGGCTCCGCGGCGAACGGCCAGGTCTTGAAGTCGCGGCAGATCAAGACGTCGTACGACATCCTCTCCCAGGGCACTTGGCAAGTCCAGTACAAGACGACGGGCGCACTCGGCGAGCCCGATGCGACCGTCGCCACCCTCTTCACTCCCAAGATTCCCTCGAGTCCGCCCAAGATCATGCTCCTCATGGCCCCCGTCGACTCGGCCAACCCGAACTGCGAGATCTCGTACGGCACCCGCGACCCGACGTCCGGACAAGCTCTCTACGACACCGTGAACGTCGGCGTCGACATCCTCGCCGCCTTGAGCAACGGCTGGTACGTCGCCATGCCCGACCACGAGGGCTCCAAGGCTGCGTTCATCTCGGGCGTCACCGAGGCCCTCGCCGGACTCGATGGCTTGAGGGCCCTCCTCAACTTCCGCCAGGTCTTGCCCGACTCGACCGGCTACAAGGCCATCGTCCACGGATACGTGCGTCCCCACGTCCCCCCCAAACACTCCCGTCCTCAACAAGCTCAAGTCTCCGCTGACTCTTTTCGACCTTGACGTTGCGCAGTCTGGCGGCGGTCACGCTTCCGCATGGGTGACTCAGTTTTTGGAGACGTACGGCCAGGGTCTCAACGTGAGTCGACTGTCCTCTCGAAGCGGCAGACCAGATCCCCCGGGCCACCTCGCTCGGGGCAACGTTCGCAATCCCGGCGTCAACTCCCTCGCGAGCCGCACTGACGCGCTACACCCCACGCACCACGCAGATCATCGCCGGATGCTACGGCGGTGTCCCTGTTGACTTGGCCGCGACGCTGCAGAAGCTGAACAAGAGGCGAGCCTCGTCTGATCTACCGCCTCTCCCAGAGACCTCTCGCTCACACTCCCCGCACCTGCAGCTTCTTCGCCTCCTTCGCCGTCAGCGCTCTCGCCGGCTTGAGCAACGCCTACCCCGAGTTCAAGGACTGGCTCGTCCCTCGCCTGCACCCGAACGGCACGCGCGCCTTCCAAGCCGCCAAGACCGACAACGCGTGCAACGTCATCGCCGCCTCGCCGTTCGTCGACGTCTACTCGTACCTCAAGGGCGGCGTGTCTGCCGTCAGCGAGGACATCCCCGCCAAGTACATCGCCCAGGGCCTCCTCGGCCAGCCTCTCACGACCGAGGTCGGAACCATCTCGGGTGTCGTCCCCATCCCCGTCTTCCAGTACCACTCGGCGTCCGACGAGATCGTCCCCTACCCTCCCGTGCCGGGCTACGTCGCCGACCAGTGCGCTCGCGGCGCCCACATCCAGTTCTCGACCACGGCCGTCTCGGAACACATCACCGCCTACGTCGAGTACATCGGCGACTCGTTCATCTTCATGAAGAACGCGTTCGACGGCAACTTTGGCGGGACCGACAAGGCCTGCTCGTTGGTCCACACCATCGTCGCACCCATCTTCTCGCCCGCTTACATCGCCGCCATCGGCCCCGAGGCCTACGCCAAGGTCCTCTCGCTCCGTGGCACGACCGTCCAGGGCGTCACGATCAACCCGAGTGCGAACGCTTGAACCGAGTAGCTCGCCTTCCGCTCGAACCCGTTTCCCTTCCCCTCCCCTCCCCTCCCTCGTCGTTCGCTCCGTTGGGTTCCTTTTTGTTCCGCTTGAGTTCTTCTTCCCGGCGTTTTTCCTCGATCGTGGCGCCTCGCGGGAGCCAATCCAGTTCATTTCATAGGTCTCTTTTTCGGTCGTCCGATCGCAATACCAATCCAGTAATTTCACGAGTTCTTTTCTTTCTTTCTTTCCCGTCGTCGCCAGCCCGCTCTCCACCATCGAGAGTCTTTCTTTCGACTTTTACCTCGGCGCTCCTCTCGCTCGATACGCTGCCGTCTTCTCATAGCTTAAGATTCTCCGCCGAGTCCCCATGGAAACACTCTCCCTCCCTCCGTCCCTCGCATCGGTCCAGCAGCATCTCAAAGCGCCCGCATTGGGCCCCGTACCTCTCGGTAACCGTGACCAGGGCCATGTCGTGGTTTTTTTTTTCTCCAGTTCGAAATCGCTGTGTCGTTTGCGCCCCCCCACTGGCACTGTTATCGGTTCGTAGTGGCAGACATCAACTGCAACTTCCGCCTAGTGTCCTCCTTGCACTGCCTCGAGAGAGAGAGAGAGAGATATATATTCGCCGACTAGCGGGGTGAATGAATGAATGCGGTTCCTGCGTGCCATGTGGCATGGCTTTGTCATCCGGGGATTGCCTGAACGACGGGAACCGAGTGGGGGTGGTCAGACTGGAAGAGGACGCTTAGCTTTCACGCTGACGTGAGTCGCTCTTCCACCTAACCCTGAGCACAATGCGCGTCTACGAGTTCCACCAATCTGCGGCACGCGTGTGAGATCACGATACATGTAGAGCGAGGCAAATCTACGAAGGAGAATCAAGGGGTATTGAGGCAGAAGTCTACAGAATGCGAGGGCAATGCGAGCAAGAAAAGGTGGAGAGGGCGAGTCGTTCAAGGTGGGCAGGAGCAGAGGCAGCCCGTGAGCAACGCCCAGAGGAGGTCGACATGAGGGAGGTGCAGACGTGTCAGTCTTGGAAGAGAGGCAAAGTCTAGGGCGTGCCGCGGAGGTAGTCCACGCCCTTCTTGAGGTTCTCGAGGGTGAGACTGCGAGAACGCGGTGATCAGTCCTGCGCAGAGTCAATGACAAGCCAATGGCCCCAGAAACGAAACTCAAAAAATCGCATTTTGCCAGACTCACAAAATGATGACGGTGTTGGGGGAGAGACGGATCCAAGCCGGCGTCCAGCCCTTGAACATCCAACTCATGCCCTCGCTCTTGAACGAGTGTGATATGACGCTGCTGATCGAGGCGGAGCCGCTGGCGTTCATGATCTGCGAGGCGGGAGGTTATTGACGGGCAGAGGGAAAGCGGTGTGCGTGATCAGCCGAGGATTCCGGGCGACACCGAGCGAATCGAACGCACCCTCGTCTTGATGACATCGAACGGCGCGCAGATGGTAGTAGCAGTCGTGCCCTGGGGAGGCGGCAAAGTCAGCCGAACATCCTTCTCCCCCGCCTTCGTCCATCACGCCGGCGAGTGCCTGCCCGTCGGCATGTTACTCGAAGAGACCGATAGGTGCGGGTGAGCACAACGAGAGTGAACGCACCGCCAAGAACGATGAAGCAAAGTACAGAGGCAAGCCGTCCTTGATCAGTCCCGTGCTGACAATCATGTCCTTGTAGAAGTCGTAGCTGCATCGCGAGCCTGGATTCAGTACGAGAGCTCCGCATGAAGCCGTGCTCGGTCCATGGAGAAGGAATGCAGGCGTGACGAAGGAAGGGTGTATGAACAAAGGCGTGATTGGCGGACTCACGTCGCGAGTTGCGAGGCGCTCATCAAAATGGCTCGCGCGCAATTAGGCCCGACGCCGCGGAACAAAGCCGGAGCGCCTTCTTCCCGGATTATGCGGAAGACGCCGTCGAAGCTGGAGGCGCACGAGTCAGTTCAACCCGGCGGACGTCTCCCACTGACTGCCGCAAGTGAGAGAGTGAAGCGGAGTACTCCGACGCACCAGTGCTTGTAGCCTAATCGCTCCCCGGTAGGCTTCGCCGCATCCGCCGTCATCCGCACCAAGATCACGTCCGCCGGGTTCCCCGCCAATCCGCCCAGTCCTCCCGCGACACTTGCCGCCGCAGCCATCTCCCACGCAGGCAGAGGCTGTCCGACCGGATGCCGCTTCGTCAGGTGCTTCTTAAGCTCGTCGTAGACGCCGAAACGGGTGAGCGAGTAGGTCATTTGTCGCATGATCGAGGCGGAGAGACCCGCATAGGCGCCTCTTCGCAGGCCTGCGCGGCGGAACGTGTATGGTGGTGGGATCGCGGCATACAGTCGGGATGAGAAGAGGCAAGGCGGGATACTCGGGCGAGAGTGAGAAAACGGAAGCGACATGAGGCGGGAGGGGCGAGATTTGTCAGCGGTGAACCTGGGAACGTCCTCTCCACGGGGAGCGTAAGTCCATTCGGCCACGAATGCACTCACCGTCCGCCTTGACGCTGTCCACCAGCGTTCCAACGAATCCCTTGCCCTTGGTCGTCTGCATCCGGCTGCGAGGGGAGCTGCGAGTCAGCCTTCGTATCCCCACAAGCTCACGACCGCCAGAATGCCTGCGAGACAGAGAGAAGGGCCGGACGTACACCTTGGCGAGGTCAAGCGGATCTGTCGACGAGGGGAAGCGGTCAGCTGGCGATTCCGCTCACGCCGGCACATGGCCGAACAGCTCAAATCTTCCAAAACAAACGCACGAGTGCACACGGCCGCCCAGCTTGCCGCCGTGCCTGTTGACGAGCAAACCCGAGACCGGGCAGCAGAAGACGAGACGGTCAGCAAACATATCCCTGCGGCTGAGACGGGATCGGAGCGCACCGCCGAGCCAGAAAGGATACGTTTTGGGTTGCATCCCTCCCTCCCCCGTGTGGCCGCCTTGTCGAGGTCGCGAGGACGATGACATTCCTGAGCTCGTCGCAGAGTCGCCCTTCGAGCGGGCGGGTCCAGTCCGGAAGTGAGCGAGCAAGTGTGTGAGCCCTTTTCAGGTGCTCTGGTAAGCGTACAAGCCACAAGGGGCGGAGAGCGCGAGCGAGTGGACGGACGAAAGCTCTGCCGGCGGAGACGGAGACAAGACTCGACCGGGATTTCGAGCAACGACCGCTGGCAAGGTGAGCAGTATCGTAGCGCATAGGATTTCATCTGAAAAGCAGCGAGAAACGACCCGGACGAACAGCGACAGAGGGAGGACGCCTTGACGGCGATCAGAGTGAGGGAATCGTTCGTTTCCAACTCTGCGTGTTCTACGAGGCGACGTATGTTAAGCGAGAGGGGTCTAGAAGGCGATGTAGGACAGGGTGAGAGAAACGGGATAAGCGAGGTTGGACAAGAAGAGGAAGGGTGTAAGGCGAAGAGGGTTATCTGCGGATAGTCGAGCGGGCGAGCAGCGAGACTTGCGACGCTGCAGAGGCGTCAGGGTGCACCATGTTCTTTCTCGTTCCTGGAGAGCCGTGTAGAAAGCGCCCGATGGCGGCGAAGCTGAGCCTCGCGCCGTTTGCCCTTCGCCCTCACTCCTCCGGCTCGATTTTGACGCCCGCCGACGACGATCCAAGACCCAGCTCAAGCGCGCCGTTAATGTCATGAACACGGCAGGGACTGTCACGCCTTGTGAACGGCGATATCGCTTGTCCGGCGAAAGCGCCATCGAGATAAGGCGGTAGCTCGGAGCCGGGCGATGCTGTCGGCTGAGCAAGACGCGGGGCCGAGCCGCTGGCCGTAAAGGGAGAATGGACGAACGGGGTCGAGGCAAGTTTGGGAAGGTCAATTGGGCGGTACGGGGAGGCTCGTTCGCTGTCCCACTTGCATCGTACCCGCTTTCCTCGCCCGCATCCTGCCGAGCCCACGCGTCGGCCCAGTCGCTCGCGTCGAATGCCTTTGGAAGCCAGTTGGTGTATGGTTCAACGCCAATGGTCCGCCTCAAGCCGACCGAATGCGGCGCGACAAGCGAAGTCGAGCCGAGCCCGTAGCTGGGGAAGACCGCTTGGGCAGCCGAGTCAATGGAGAGGCGAGACGCGTCGAGGCGGGAAGGCTGGACGGGCGGCGAGTAAAGCGCCTGGTGAATTTGGCCAAAGTCGAATTCGTCGTTCGGTGGCTGGATCACCGGCTCGCGGCAGTGGACGATGTTCGGCTGGGCTGTGTAGATATCTTGGTGGCCGCCGAAAGGAGCGAAGGTGTCGGTCGAGGCGGGAAGCGAGAGCGAGCGACCGTACGGATCTCGCAGTTGCACGGGGTATGGCGGCTGGAACGTCAACGGAGACGCCATCGATGCGTCCGAGTCGACCGAGAGGCGCCTCAGCACGTCGCCTCCTGCTTGCGGTGGGCGACTCTCCGCGACGACGCCATCCCCCTGCCAGCCCTGCACCTCCTCATTCTCGCGCACGATGTCAAGCCCACCCTCGACCGCGCTGGGAGGCAGGATTGCCGTGCCAGACGTCGACGCAAAGTACTCGCTCATGTCGTGTGCAGGCGGAGGAGTCGGGTTGTCGTACCATGCGACGGGGGCGCGATAGTCGCGGGTGTAGCCCACATCCATCGACGGGCGAAGAAGGACGGCCGAAAGAGGCTCGGCGGATGGTGCAGGCGCGTACGGACGCTGGATTGGGTACGCCATGCACGACGGAGGGTACCCGGAAGCGGTGTAAAGCGGCAGGTGAGGACGAGGTGCAGGTTGGTAGGGCGCGCAGGTCAGCTGCTGTCGGTCCGCTTGGAAGCGTTGCTCAAAGGCGACGGCGAGGCGGTGAGTCGGCGGGCCGGGCGGTGACGGCGGCGCACCGGATGAAGCGGTTCGACCCATCTTCGCCGGTCGCTGCGACTCATCCACTTCGCGTGTCGCCCAATTCCGCTTGTCCGACTCGCGCTGCTGGGGAATCGGCGGCAGCGGAGGCGTCTCGACCTTGGGGGCCGTCGCAATCAACCCTTCCTCCAAATTGCACAGCATCTTCTCGAGCGCCGCGCCCCTCGTGCTTGACTTCTCGCGATCCTCCTCGCTCAAGCCACTCGAGACGCCAGGTTTCGAGACGAGCGCCTCGCGACCCCTCGCGGCTTGGATGAGCTGGCCGGTCCGTTCGCGATTGACGGGGCGGAAGAGGAACTGAAGAATGTCGGGCTCGAAGAGCGGGTAGAGGCATTCGTAGAGGTCAAAGTTCTTGGCGAGACGAGCTGCGGCAGAAAGAGGGAGCCTGCGAGCAAGCGATGGCAGTCGGCAAGGACGGCCTCGGTAGAAGAACGGCGGGACGAACCAGACGCCCTATGTAAGCAGAAGGCAGATTCAGCTCGGTCGCTCGTTATGAGAAGTAGTGAGATTGGAGGAGTGAGATTGGACGCACCTTGAGATGCAGCGCACCGCGGCGGAAGACGATGCGGTCGCCCTCGTTCTGAGTGCGATGTGCTCCGTCCGTGAGCGAACAACAACGAGCAGTTCCTGGCAACACACCTTGAGGTACATGTCCCGCTTCCCACGAGTCAAGCCGGGAACCATCTGTACGATCAGGGAAGTTGTCAGTCTCGCAAGCGAAAGGATGAAAAGCGTGGCCAACTCACGTTGAGCAGCTTGGTGCAATTGACAAAGTTGAGGTCCAACCTCCTCGCGACGACGTGTCCGTTGACGAGAACCTGCGTGACGATGCATCGCTCGTCCTCCCACAGCGTGCACGAGACGACCGGGTCCTTCTCGCCATCGCTCGTCAATTCGGACGTCGTGGTGGACGGCTCCTTCGTCGCCGAGCTCGCTTCGCGAATTTCGGGTACTGGGCTGAAGGGGTGTGAGCGCACAGGGGAAGGAGCAAGAGGGGGTGCGACAGGACGAGGCGACTGGCGAGGCGTCCGTTGAGGTTCGAGACGAGGAGACGTCGACGAGCTCGCTTGCAGGTTCGCTGCCGGGCGCTTGAAACCCTTCACCGCCGGTCGCGGTGCCGCAGCATCCGTCTCCCTGCCGTGCTGGCCGCCATTCAGCTCGACGACGGACATGGATGCCTGGCCCGCCGAGGACGAGCGTTCGTATTCCATCCTGCCACCGTGGTGCTGCCTAGGCGGTCCTCGAGCGTGAGGCGGAGGCGGAGGATCTACCGGTCGAAAGCCGCGAGAAGGTTCAAAAACGAGCTGAAGGTAGCGAGGTCCAGGAGGAGGCGCCAAGTGCGAGGGCGGTGGTGGCGCTGGGCGAGGCGGTGGTGGTGCTGGGCGAGGCGGTGGTGCGAGATGTCGCGTGAAATGACTATGCTGAGCTGCTTGTGGCGCAGGAAGGGAAGGGATGAGGGCAGAGATGGGAGGGAGGCGAACGAGTCGAGCGGACGAGGCTGACGGCTGAGGCGCGGGCCCGTTGGTCTGATTGAGGCGGCACAGCGCCGGTAGAGTCGTTCTGGGCTCCCTCGGAAGCCTCGCGCGGTTTACCGGGTGTGTTGGCGAGAGATCTCCTGCGGGACGAGGTGGCGACGAGGGCGGTGAGGCGGTCGACCTCGACGACGAGGGGCGACTTTGCGTGAACGGGGCGGTGTTCGACGAGGGTCCTGCTCGCCTGTGCTGGGTCGCGAGCTCGTCTACGCGTGCGCTGGCGACACCCGAGAGCAAGTCGAGGGGAGAAGGACCGTTGCTCATCTTGTTCGCACGACGTCATCCGCTGGTGGACTTGCTGCACCGTGAGCGAGGTCAGCGCGTCGCTGCAGGGCGAAGGGACACGGCTCGATGCACCAAGCAGGCAAGGGCGCGCGTTGAGAACGTCTGCGTTGAGCTGCGGACAGACAGCGACTGCAGCACGCAGCTGCAGAGGGTCGAGGTGCAGCAGCAGACGAGGAAACGTTGAACGTAGATTGGACCGAGGCCAAGTCAGCGCAGGAGAGGAGGTTCTGCGGACGACACGCTCCTCTCGATCTTCGCAGCGAAAGGAGGTCGCTTATCTCCGCGCTACAGTAGGTGGACTGCGTCACGGCGAGCGAGATAAGCTTTGTTCCGACACTGGAAAGCGCAGAAAGACGCACAGAGGACGTAGGATGTGCAGCTCGCCCGGTCGCAGCGACCGCCGCAAGGGAGAGTACGAAGATTGAGTGTCGAACCTCGCATGCATCGCTCGCGTGCTGGACGATTGCCCTTCGTCGTCTCATCCACACCCAGTGACCATGCGCACGAGTAGTCAGCGTCGGGCAGAAGGAGAGGAAGCGGAGCGAGCGCGACACGGAGAGTCCGGCCCGCAAGCGCCTCCTCTTGGACGGCGAAGTCGTTCAGCCGGCGGCAAAGAAGTTTCGCTGTGAGCGCAGAAGAACGTGTTGCAACAGGTGAAAGGAAGGGAGGAAAATACAACCGATGGGGGGAATGGTCGAGGTTAGGGTGAGGGAAGCGCGGGTGTGCGTGCTCGGAGGTTGGGCGGAAGTTCGGCGGAGGTCGGGCCTTCAGCGAAGCGCGGGACGTGAACGGCGATGACAGCAGCGTTGGAACGAAGTTGGCGCGTGGTCGTCCTCCTACTCGCCCGAAAGCCAAGCTCCGCCTCGCTTGACGTCTGCAAGCAGAGATCCGTGTGTTAGCGGACAAGCTCTCTCCCTGAAGAGACGTCGCGTACACGCACACTTGTCGAGAAGCACCCCAACGTCGCGCAGGACGAAGCGACAAACGACTTGGTTAAAGAACTCGCTCGACTTGCGGAGTTGGCGTTCGAGGCGGTGCCGGTCTACGTCGGGCAGGAGGACGTACGGGCTGTCTTCGGTCTCAAAGACATCGGCTGGACCGGTAGCGAAGATGAAGGCGATATGCGGGTCTGCACGAACCGGAGTCAGCAAGAATCCGGAAGCACAAGAGGGACAGCAGCATACCCAGACACTGCGCCTGCTTGAAGACCTTGGCGATCGCATCGACGTATGCCGCTTGGGAGTCGAGACTGTCACGGCGCAGAATCAGGCCGAAGCGATATGGTCAAAGAAGCGAGACGTCACGAACCTGACACCGTTCGTGACGCGGTTCAAGCTAGCCGACAGCTTCGAGCTCCAGGTTGAGAAGCTTGCCTGTGGAGAAAGCGGATCAGCTTGAGGCGACTTCACGGAGAAGACGCGCAAGACGCACCGTGCTGCCCTTCCAACCCGTCTTTGCATCCTTCTCCGACCCCGCGCCCGTACCGCCGCCGACTCCCCCAGAGAACGAACCAATCACGCCTGGACCAAGCTTTTTGTTGAGCGTTACCTGAACACCTTCGGCAAGGCCCTCGAAACTTTCGAGTTCCTGCGCAAACCGCCCCGCTTCCTCCCTCGCCGCTGCATGCGCACTCGAGCTCACCGTCGGGACGAGCAGGAGCCCTCGTCCAGCTTTGTCGAGTGCATCGAGTCCGGTCGAGATGAGCTCGAGCATGCGGACTTTCGTCTCGAGCGCGACGAGCTTGGCGCCTCCTTGTGTTGACCAAACCTGCGCTGGGACGTACAGCCGCTCGCTCAAGTAGCCACCTTTGCTCGATGTCTCGTTTACACTGGAAGGCGAAGGCATCGTGGCGAGGACGAGGCGCATGAGGTGGAACGGTCGTCGGGCGGGAGGAATGGCGAGCTTCGTCTCGCGCGATGCTGGCTCGGTCGAGCCGGGCGGAGAAGGGAAACCGGCGGAGAGGTAGATGCCGCCAGAGATGCTCTGCGACGGGTGATGCTGGTATGCAGTGAACGAGGGCGATACGGCATGGCGGGACCTGGCGGACGAGGGAGGGCCTTCGCCGCCGGCACTCGCGAGCGTCTGGACGCGGTACGCGGACGAGGCGTTGCTGGCGACGGACGACGACGAGTTGCTGCGTCCGAGCGACGCAAAGGTCGGCGCGTTAAGCGAGGTTGGCGTCGGAACAGACGCTTTGCGAGATGGACCATTGTTCAACGAGGTAGCAGCCGAAGAGACGGAAACTGACGAATTATGGTTGACCGTCGTACGGAGAGGAGGGAGAGGCGGTCGCCTTTGCTCCGAGTCGAAAGACTGCAGTTTCGGCCGCTTGCTGCCGGACTGCGAAAGCGAGCGTAGTCGGCTGGGAAGAGACGCGCCGGAGAAGCCGCTGCTCTTGCTGATCGAGCCATTCGACTGGTGGTGCGATTGCGAGCCGAACGGGAAGGCGTAGGGGACTGGAGGCGGAGGCGTTCGCTCGATTTCCGTACTCGGCGCGCGAACAACGATGTTGGCTGAGGGTGCGCCGAGGTCTGGCGGCGTCGAAGGACGGAGGCCAGACTGCTCGCCAGGCTGGGGACTGCGGAGGTTTCGCCGTTGGCTGATTGTCCCGTCTGCCGTGGTCGGGTTGACGAGAGGTGCCTTGGCTTGTGCAATGGACGAGAGAGTCGGCGCATGCGCAGTCCCGACGAGCGACGCTCCTCGAACCGGCCTTGGGCGGATTTCGACTGGCGAAGCGTCCCCGTCCATGAACGCCACTCCGCCAAACGAGCTGCCTCGTCGCATCGGCAGAGTTCCGACGCTGCTTCCTCGCCGTATCTGCTCGCCTCCAGGTGCGTAGCCAATCCTCAACGTCTCACCGCTTGCAGCCGTCAGCGCACTCGCTGAGGAACCCCGTCGCATGGACGGGGCAAGGCGCGCGAGTCCCCATACCGAGCCTTCCGAGGACGAGGCGTGCAGTGGGAGAGGTCGGTCGTCAGGCGATGGGATGGAAGCATCGGCTGACGAAGCCCCACGCGTGTTCTGCGGTGATTGCGCTGGCCAGCCGGACCCAGGCTCGAGAGCGGTGTGCATCGGAAGGTTGTCCGTCTCGCCGCCGCTGCTGACGTAGCCTGGCGAGAGGTGTACCGCAAGGGGTGCAGGATCAGACATGGTCGAAAGTATGGATGCAGGAAGGGTCGAAGACGGAGCGAAGGGTGAAGGTGCGAGAACGGGCGTCGCGGTGTTGGGTGTTCGAGCGACTGCAGTTGCTGTTGAGTCGCTGGCGTAGCTGAGGGGCCGTGCATCTTGCGTGGTTGACGATGCTGCGCTCAAAAACCTTTCGTCTCGCGTAAGAGTCGGAGAAACCGACTCGGCGAGAGACGAAAAGACTGGCAGGTCGCCGATCTGCGGAACGCCCCTCTCCCACAATTGCGGGTAAGGCGACGTCGGACTCGCCACGTCCTTCATCATCGCGCTTCCGATACTCTCCGCCACTCCCGCTCCTGCCCGTCCACCCGCCGGCCGGTCAAAGTCGATGTAGCTCGAGCCGGCGTCGACGCTTGTTGGCGGAGTTGTGATTGTATGCAGGCTCGTGACGCTACGCTGGCGCGTATGCTGCTCGAGGGCGTTGGACGAGCGTCTTCGGCGGTTGTTCATCGACGGAGCAACGGATGTGACAGTCGAGTTCGAGGTGATTGAGGGCGCGTAGGGTCTGATACCTGCAAGAGAATGGAGACTGGAAGAGGGCGAAAGAGTATCCTGTGCGGTAGAGGAAGTGGTCGGAGAGGCGGCGCCGGGAGGCAGAGGCGTGCCCATGGAGACGAGCATGCGAATCCGGTCTTCGTACGTGTCGTGCTGCGATTCAAGAGTAAGCGGTCGTTCGTGCCAGTACGCAGCGCACACTCACGATGACCCTCAGTCGCCTCGCCTCGTCCACCTTTGCACGCTCTTTCCGCTCGTACCTCGCTCTTCGCTTCTCATATTCCTCAGACGTCTCTCCCTCGCGCACACCGCCCGTACTCAATTTTTGCTCCATCTCTTTCGACCCGTCCTCGACGCGCGCCATGACGTCTTTGAGCAGCCGGACAGCCTGGGTGTAAGCTGCTATGGCGGCGGGAAAGTTGTTCGCGCTATCGAGGAGGACGGCGGATTGGGCTCGCTGGAGGGCGACGGTCAGGACGGATCTTGACGAGTTGGAGGACGAGGTATTGGATGGAGGCGGTGCGATGGAGGGCGAGGCGGAAGGCGAAGGGATAGGAGGAGAGGTGAGGGGAGTCGTGTCGAAGCCGTAGCCATCGCTGGTTCGGCTCGTTCTTGATGAGGTTCGACGATGGTCTGCACGTCGAGTGTGAGCTCGAATACAGCAAGGGAGAAAGGACTACCAGCGCACCGTTCTCCAACACGGTAGACTGCCCTCGCTCCGCCCGCTCCCGCTCTTTCCGCGCTCGCCGTTCTTCTCGCGTCTCTTCCCGCTCCCTGCCGTCTTCGCCAATGACAAAGCGTTTCGTCACCGTTCCTCCCCCGCTGCTCTGCCTCCGCATCGTGACAACCGGCCGCCCTTGCGCGTCAAACGTGACATTGTCGAACGGGTCGCGGGTCGAGTGCCGCGAGAGAGCAGGCGATGACTCGCCTCGTGTCCGTTGCTGGGCTGACGGGAAGGGGTCGTTGGCGAAGGAAGGGTAAGCGCGAGCGGGGGAAGTCGACGAGGACGCTAGCCGCTCCAACGCGTGTCGGGGTGACAGCGGGACGGCAGAGTGCGGTGCATGGAGTTTGCTCTGCGGTGGAGCAGGCAGAGGCGCTGCTGGCGGTGGCTGTCGTGGTCGCATGCGTGCATTGTGCGTCGAAGGGCCGGTGGGGAAGGGGTGAGCGGGCTGCGAGGGTCGCTGCTCCTGCTGTGCGTACGGGTGCGACGGGCCGTACATCCTGACCTGCTTCCACGCCTCGTCCGTCCTGCGATTGTCTGTCGTCGCCGCCACGAGGTTGGTTGCTTCGGGATGGATCTTCTGTGCGGCGATGACAGCGAGTTGTACGGCGATGGGTACGTCAATAAGCTCTGTGAGTTTGATGCATCGCCTGCGAGGTCTCAGCAAGCCAGCGAGCGCAACTGCGCGTATCGGCGAGGAAGTCGTCGTCGTCCACTCCGCTCGCCCCCCTTGGACCAGGACCTCTCGCTCGCTCTCCATGGGATGGACCGCGATGCACAACTGCTACTCCCTTCCGAGCAAGGCAAGCCACTCTCACCGCGCCACAACTCGTTTCCACGGTGCTCCGCCTCCGAATTCCGCCTGCTCATCGTCTTCCCCATGTTCTTTTGGCAAAGCTGGACTACTGCGGCGACGACCGTTATCTACAACGCGCGGACTTGGTCGTGGGCGCATGCGCCGGAGACCCGGGTCCGCGACCACTCGCGGCAACTTTCCGCTTCTCGCTGAACTTTTCTGCTTCTCCTGCTCGTCCGGTGCGAACGCTCGCTGCTCGATCGCTTCGTTGTCTGCCTGAGAATGAGTGACTAGAGCTCCTATGTTCTGTCTCGCCTCGCCTATTTTCGAAACGGCCGCAGCTGAGATGGCAGGACGCTCGGCGTCCTAGTACACGACGCCAAGGTCCTGCAACGCTTGCCGGTACCCAAGCCTTCGCCGCAACCCGCTCAAAGTGTATGGCGCATGCTCTCCGTGCTTCAGCAGCATCCCCCTCCGTTTGGGCCTTTGGAGGTCCTCCTTTCGTGCGGGATGTACGGGTTGCTCTTCCGCTTGTACGACTTGGGACTGACCTTCGTTCCGATGCGGAGTTCCTTCTTCTTCATTTCCTCGACGTGTTTGTTTGCGCCTTCGAGGGCACCGGGCTGTGTCGTACAGAGTCAGGAACTCTATGCCCCTTCCGCTTAACTCATTTCCCGCTCTGTCCAGCCACTACTCCCGCTCATCGCGCTAGTATAAGCATGATCTAACTTGCTGTGCATCCGACGGACTTCCCGGATCCAGGGGCTTACATATTTCCTTTCCTCTCTCGCAGTTCGAAGCGACTCACGGACCAGGATTGCAGGGTAAATATGATTCTGCAGCGGGAGGATGTGGACTGGACGCTCTAGTACGCGACGCCAAAGCAACGCTGCGTCTGACGATACTCCCAAGCCGGCTGTGCGACCTGGCGAGGGCGTTTTCTGCGCCCGAGGCGGACGAATGCGAGGCGGCTGACTGGGCGTGGAGAAGCAGCGAGCCACGTTCTCCTGCTACACGCGCCTTGTAGGCTGTATTGCGCGGCCGGCGATCTGCTTCTCTCGGCGCTTTTTTGGCGACGGCGAACTCACCTGAGAGGCTTGTGCAGGTTTCTCCGGCGATAAAATGCCCTCCATGCCCTCCTTGAGGCCGTCGAGGACCTCCTCTGCATCTTCGAGCACAGCAACCTGCGGAGCGCAAGCCAGCAGGTCGAATTGGGAAGTGATGGCAAGGTTTTCGCAGGTCACGCACCAATGCGTCCGCTTCCGCGTCTTCATCTTCCTCCAGATCTGCACGAGTGCGGCAGTCAGTGGCGAGTTTGAACTGAGATTAGGCCATCCGCAGGCCAGAGACTCACGTGCGTGATCTGAGCACCCGGATCGCAGCGAAAATACGAAGACGGTCAGTGGCTTCCACCCAGGTAAGCGAGAGCCCGGGAACGCACACCGTCCGAGAAATGCTTCTCTCTGCACAGCAGAGAGTGTATCAGAGCAACGACGCCGCATGTTGCCATGCGCGAGATTGCTCCGCCTCCTCTGCGGCTTCGCAGAGACCCGTCGCATGCTCGTCCTCGGTGCTGCTCATCCTCCTGAGCTGGTTTTTCAGCCGGTCTTCTTCGCGGCGTAACTTGTCCACGCGGATCGATCCTGCTGTTGCCGGGAGAAACCCGAGCAAAGCTCCCATTCAGCCGTTCTTCTGCGTTTCCAGCTAGCTGATGGCACGCACAGTCGCGTCCTCTTGCTGCTTCTGCATGAATATTTGTATCATTGCCAGTCGTGGATGGAGAGACTTGGAGCATACCGATCTTAAAACTCCTGCTCCGGATGTTGTCGAGGACGTGGACGAGCAACCTTGCGTCTCGATGCTTCTTGCCATAGTCGACGACGACATCTCCCCAGACTGTGTGAAGCATGTGAGGAAGGCGAGCTCGAGAACGCGGGGCGCACGGATGGGAACAAACAACGGATGTCTGCTGGACGAAGGATGTCAGCGGTGGGGCGTCGTCGTCAAGCTGGATGGGGAACGCACATGTGGAGATAAGCTAGTCATCTCGCTTCGTGCGAGTGCTGCCATTGTGATGGGCGGACATAGCAAGAGCAGAAGACTAGAGCGGTGGGAAGGGTTGAGCGGCACAGACGCGGGCAATGAGCAAGCAAAACAAAATCGCTGGACCGGTGCCGACGGAGTGCGTGTGATGGAGAAAGAGGGGGAGCGAGGCAGGTCGCAGCGAGACAGCTCGGCGTCGGCGAGTCCGCGGACGAGGAGACAGTCGAAGGAAGCGCGAGCTTGGAAGGAGTCCGCTGGTACATGACCAAACGTTACATAGTATCGACAGCTCGGAGGTCAAGAAGAAAGCGTCTCTAGCCGCGGACACAGCCGAGAGGTGAGAGGAAGGGGGGAGACGAGCAGGTCCCAAAGTTGGAACAGACCACACCGCTGCTCTCGCTTCTGGACTGGGTGTGACGGATTAAGGACGTGTTCAGGACGCTTAGTGACCACCGCACCGACCTACAACCGCCAACCCTTCGTCCCTGTCGTTCTCCATTCTCACCAGTGGAAACGCCCTCGACTCGTCCGTCCGCACGGCTCACGTCGCTGGACGCACTGTTGCGGTTCGCAGGTTGCGAGAAGCCGCGTGCTTCCAACGATCTGCGGCCGGACGAGTCAAGGGTAGCTGGAATGCGGGCTGCACAGGTCTTCCTCCTCAGCCAGGAGGACTCGCAAAGCTGGACGGCTCGACGGGCGATGCAGATCCCACTCCTGAACTTGAGCTCTTGCACCCGCTGCACAGCTGCGCTGCCATGCGGCTCCTCGTAGGCCTTCAACTGCTGCTGCCCCTTCACCTCGCTGCGTTCGTCTTTCCTGCACCAGTCTTGCTGCGCACGCGCTGGCGCCCTGGGCAACACGAATAGGATATATTCGACATATAAAGCCAAAGGAATGCACACCCGACATCAGAAAACGCAGCTCATCTCAGGCAACCCAGCGAGATCAGCCGCGATCAAACTGCTTCTTCCACCAGACTCGTCCTCGCTCAAGGGCTTTCTACTTCAATACCCAGCGCCGTAATACCACCGCTTCTGCCTGTACCCGAACCGGCTGTGCGATTTGGCGAGTGCGTTCTCTGGGTACGAAACTTGCACGAGCCGTGATCGTTCATTGTTCCAGGCCAAGTACACCGCCCGACGGGCTTCGCGACCCTCAAGTCGGATGATGCGTCGCTGGTGGTAAGGCGGCGAGACTTGGCGGTGCGATGGCGAGACTTCCCGATGCGACGGCTGCTCGCTCGCGACACCTGGACGCTCACGACGAACTTGGAGCGGATCTGCTCGGCATGTTGCTTCAGGCGATGGTGCTCTGCGGTCTGGTCAAGCGGTTGTCAGCACTCTTGTGCTTGCGGGAACTGCTGAAATTAACCAGAACTCACGATTTCCCTGGCGCTGTTCTTGAGCTCGTGCTCTTCGCCTGTGCGGCAAGAGTCAGTACCGTCGTGGAGACAGAGCTCCAGAGCTGGAGATGGCTATACAACCTTCCTCTGTACCTCCGATTTGGGTTAGCACCTGAGCGGATGGGGAAAAGCGAGCGCACTGAACGCACGCAGTGTCACCAGATCTTCCACATGCGGAGGAAGACATTGTCAGAATGATGCTTGGCTAAGAGTGGTCACAACTTACGATCTCCATCGCTTCGTTGAACGCACATCCAACCGTGTCCCGCACATCATGCGGATACTCGTCAAGCTCCTCCATGTTACGCTTGATAATGTCGCGCAAATGCTCAATACGCGTTTCGAGTGCCAGACGCCCATGTCTGGTAAGCTCCTCGCGGTGTACTATGGAAGATCGGAGCATCCTGTCAATGCTTACAATCCCGTGCAGACCGGCCGCTTCAACTCACCTAAAGCACTCCTGTCACAAGCTGCATGGGAGTCGATCGTGTCATTACAAGAAGGTCTGGAGTAGCAGCAGAGAGAACCGTCGCTCACTGAGCTTAGCCTGGTTCTCCGCAGCCCACTCGAGAATCTCGACGACCTCGCCTGCTCCCGGACCTGCATGACCGATCCGATCCCACACTGTGCAAGTAAGAGTTGTCAATCAAGGACGGCCCAGAAGGAGAGAGTGCGCGCACGCCTCTCGACCGCGAGGACAGGAAACGTCAGTATTTGCCTCCATAAAAGCGATCGAGGAGAGACGCACCTCGCGCAGCATCTATACGCCATTGTTTCATGTGCTTTTCGACGTCGACCCTCGATACGGCGGAACCGTTTGGCATGGACGGCGGGAGTATGAGAGGAGTCGGCAAACTCGTTGGAGGATGGAGTAGTCGGGCTCGACTGTCTGCGGAATGGGTTGATTGCTTGGACTACGGGTAGAGTTATTGTAGCTGAGCAAATAACGCGGAGCAGTATGAGGAGTGGAAGAGAGAGCTTGACGAGTGAAGGCGGACACAGCACGATCGGAGAATCCGTGGACCAGGTTGTCGAAGGACGCCGCTCGTCATCCTTGAAGGGTGCGCCACGCTTCCTGATCTGCTTCAACAGCGTCAGGTAGGCAGTAGCTTTGGCGAGAAGCGCAGTCGGCTTGAACAGACGGTATGGACCGCACGAGGGGTTGGAGCTAGCAGGTGTCGAAGGGGGTGAAGGGGAGCGTCGCAACGATGTAACTTAGAGAGAGCACTCGGAGGCGGGTGTTCTCGTTGCATGGACATGGCTCGGAGCAGCAGCCCGGCGCATCGAGGTTTGTTGTGGGACGGAGGAAAGGCGGCGGAATCGAGAGAACAGCGTATGCGGAGGCGGACTCTTTGACAGACCACAGAGAAAGAGGCAGTTGAGTAACTTTGGAGCGACTGGTAGGTCGCAGTCTAGCCCTGTGTGCTTCGAGGTGAGAAGGCAGAGGGAGAGGGAGAGGGACGCGACGAGGAGGTTGTCCCGACACCACTCGCCGCTGTCCTCTCTTGGGCTCTTCTTGCTGCTTGAATTGAGTCAAGGCGACCGCTGAAGCCCGCCAACGATATACACCAATCACCCTCGCCCCTCCTCCTCATCGGCATCTCCTCGTCAACCTCGAGAGAACGGCACCACGACGTCGCGCGACGCCATTCTGACGAGTGGAAGAGGTCTCTAGGGCTTTTACGGTGCGTACTGACCATTCCTGACAAGACCCGACGCTTCTCGCCGCCGTCCACAACCTCCATCAGCCGCACCCCCACCTCGTCTCGAGCAGCTCTCTCTGGCTCTCGCTTGGGTGACGAACCAGACAGCTGTTACTGACACTCAGGACGCATAAACAGACATGGCAACCCGACCAGGGCAAGTGGAAGACCCAACTCACCCCCCTATCCCCGGCCTCATCGCCCCCTCCTCCGGCCACTCTCCCTTTGCACGCCTCCCGCTTCCAGCCTCCTTCTCCGCCTTCTCGTCGACATCTGATCCACACGCATCGTCTTCGCCCTACGTCACCGATCAGCCCCGATCAGCCCTGAACCAGGCTTTCGGTGGAGGATCATATGTCCCGCCGTCTGAGCGAGGGAGGGTGAATCCTGCGACGGTGCAGGCGAGCAGCAGTGCTGCTGGAGCAAAGGGAAAGGAACCGGCACAGGGAGACCCCCGGGGACAGACGCTCGAGGAGATGTACTCGGCGCCGGAGAACACGCTCGAGATTGAAGTTCGCGACCCAAGGACGCAAGGTGCGCACTCGCCTCAGTCTCTTCGATTGACCACGAGCACGAGCTGACTCTCGACCCTCTGCAGAATTCGGGCGCAAGATGTTCACCGATTACGAGATCATTTGCCGAGTGAGCCGCGCATTCCGACAGTCTGCGGAAGCTCTTCCCACGGACTTCTCTCACCGCTTGGACGCTCCGCTCGCAGACCAACATTCCCGCCTTCCGCGTCCGCTACTCGTCTGTCCGTCGACGATACTCGGACTTCGAGGCCTTCCGCGACATCCTCGAGCGCGAGTCGCAAAGGGTCAACATTCCGCCACTGCCGGGCAAAGTATTCAGCGGGAGGTGCATCGAGCTCTCTTTTGAGCGTGTCGAGTTCTCCCATCACAGTACAGCGCCTGGCCTGGCCGGAAGAAGGAGACTCGAGCGGACCACATCGCTGAAGTCTGTGAAACTGACTTGCTTCTTCCTCTTACGCGCAGCCGCTTCTCCGACGAGGTCATCGAGCAGCGCCGGGAAGGTCTCGAGCGGTTCTTGCAGATCGTCGCTGGGCATCCGCTACTTCAGGTGCGTCTCAAGCAACCGCTCCTCCTCTCTTCGCTAGATCGCATGATCCGCAAAACGCGCTGACTCGCCTCTACCTCAACAGACGGGCTCAAAAGTCCTCTGCGCTTTTTTGCAAGACCCGAGCTGGAACCCCGCCAATTACTGATCCGCCCGGCCTCCTCGTCCGGCTCGTTCGTCCGCCATGCGGCCCCCTCGTCGTTTTCGACTGTATCGCCCCTCTCTGCAACTTCCGTTTCCGCTCGCAATCCGGTGGACCTGGAGACGGCTGCTCGCATCGCCGCTCGAGCCAAAGTCGCTCGCAGACAACTCGCACCCTCACCGCGCAACACCCTCGCGAAGCTATGATCTTCCTCCTGTTCTTCACACATCTTTCCCACGAGGCTGAACCGCCGACGCCACCCTTCGACTTGCGAGCCGAACGGCGAATCCGCGGACTTGACAGACGAAGCCGCCCATTTCTGAGCGACTTTCGTTCTCCTTCTCTCGCTCTCCTGCTACGCCACGTCGTGCTGTGTTGGATTCCTTGCTCCCTGACCTGCCTCACTCCGCTGTGAGCAGCCTGAACGCGTTCGAGCGCAACGAGTGTCTCGAACGTGCCGATCAAGGGAAGTCTCCTCGTTCTCCTCCGCACCTTGTTCTTCACTGACCGTTGCTAGCCCTCGCGCAGCCCATCGCAGTCGGTGTTGTGCGCCCCTACTCCTCTGGTCTATGCTGACCTCTGCCGCGCACAGTCCTGACCACCATCTTCACGCTCGACAAGGCGTCCGGTCTCGCTCTCATAACCTGGAGGATAGTCGAGTTGCAGAAGGAACAGGGTACGTAAGCTTGTTTCGAGAGCAGACGCCGAGCTGACCTCGTCTGCGCGCAGCCAACATCCAGATCAAGCTCGGTCAGCCTCGTCCTCCTCCTTCCCACGTACAGTCTGTGCGGACGCGAGCAATATTCTTCAACGATGCTGTCGGTCGCGCATCGCGTAGCGACTCACACGCTTTGGAGGCTAAGGACACGCTGCATGCCAAGCTTGAGCAAGTCAGACGCGCCCTTCGCGAGGCTCTCGCTTTCCGCCCCGAACACTATCGCCACGCGAGCGCAGAAGATGGCAGAAGAGATCCGTCGGTTCTTCGAGCTGGTGCGCTTGCGTTTCACCTTGCAACGCCAGAGGTCTGACTGAGTCACTTGTGTTTCCGTCAGTTGGGTTGGCACAGGAAGATGGTCCGTCCCCGTCTCTTCGCTGGCGAGAGTGAGCTGATATTCGGTGAGCGCAGTGATCTTCGGTGAGTCCTCTCGTCTGACTTCACGCGCAGCTTGCTTACGACTGCATCACAGCTACCGGCGACCTCGGAGAAGCGCAAGGCGCGCTCGCCAGGAACTCGAGGTGGTTGTAGCAGCTTATGTGCGTTCCTTGCTTTTCTCATACGTTCTCCCTTCGAGGCGCTGACACTTCTGCCGATTCTGATACAGGAGCGTGTGCCCAAATGGCTTTCCGAGCTCAAGCTGGCTTTCTTTGACAAGCTCGAGCGCTCTCTCCCGCCCGAAGAACTCGCCCGCCTGCATCCGTGCCTCGGAACGGACGGCTCGCATGCCGCGCACAACCTCGCCAGGTGCGGCGCAGACTGGCAGATGATACAGGCCGAGGATGGTTTATGATGTGTAGGCGAGGAGCAAGTGAAGACGTCTCGTCGACGGTTCACACGGCCCTCTTGCACTTCGACGACCTCGGTCTGGCAGCGAGGGTTCCGAGTGATTCGTCGCAACGCCCGATCTTTTGCAAGACTTACGATGCGGTGGACGCAGGAGGCGGAAAGGAGGTCCGCGGATCCTTCGTCACGAGCCACTCTGCATTGTGCCCCGTCCCTCGCTTCTTCCCCTTCCCCTTCTCCATTCCCTTCCGCTCATACCCTGAGCTCGTTTGCCCGACCATGGCTCTCGAGCTGCCGAAACTCCCGTCTGATCTGGCGGAGACGCTTGAGGAGGCTCCACTTGCGAAGCACATCGTTTTGACGGTGCGTAGGCACACGACTAGCTCTCCACGTTTTGCAAACTGAAAGCGCTACAGAGGGTGCGAAGTGCCGCATAAAAGACGATGAGACGATACAGCATTGTAATATGAGAGGCGAAAATGAGGAAAGCGATACAGGCTGTCGGACGGGAGGAAGGCGGGGAAGGAACGAGTGTCGAAGAATCGAGGAGTTATGCGGGTGACTGGCGCTGCCGGGAATCGCCAGCAACGACGAGTCCGACAGGAGAAGGGCGTCTAGTAGGCCCTGTCGTGGCGGCCGGTGCAGCAGGCGACTGCGTAAGGAACGATAGCGAGGAGCATGAGGCCGGTCGCCGCCCAGAGGATCCACTACGAGCGTGTCCGAGTGGGAGTTAGCCTCGAATCGAAGGCGCATCACCGCATAGGGAGGAGGCGAGAATGAACGACTCACGAGAGCGTTGCCGTAGTCGAGCGTGATGCCAAGATCGACGCCTGAAGTTGTCGCCTGATTAATCGCGTCCTGCGCGCGCGTGTAAATAACCTGGTAGATGACGGCACCGACTGCGAGGCCGAGGAAGCCGACGATGCTGAGGAGGCAGGAGAGGATGAAGGCGCCGCGGCGGGCGAAGAGGCCGATGATGGCGGCGAGCGCGGTCGCGAGCGAGCCGGCGAGGATGACGTAGGATGCGCCTTCGGTGTACGAGCCGAGGTCTGCGGGAGGCCAGCGTTAGCTGGCAGCAAGCAAGAAGCGGAGGAAGGACGACGGAACGCACAATTGTCGGCGGTGAATACGTTGTCTGGAAGGACATTCTGCAGCAAGTCCGAGTACTGTGTCGGAATGTCCTCCATCAAGACCTGTGCCGGCTCGAAGCGCTCGTTAATGCTGCGGTCGATGCAGTACGAGCGAGGCGAGCCGATGTCGCCGTTCGTCGAGCAATAGCCTGCGTCAAGTAGAGAGATCGTCAGCTCGAAAGTGTTCATATGTAGATGGAAAGCGGATACGCACTCCAGAGACCCCACTCATACGTCTTCCTGCGATGCGCAAAGCCGGAGACTCGTAAAGTCAGCGGATGTCCCTCGCGCTAGACCACGGAGTGCGCAAGAGGGCGCACCTCAAGCCATCGTGCTTGCTCTGACTCCGGCCCTTGACAAAGTAGCCCTGCCCGACCGGCTGGGTGTTGTAGATGTCGGAGACGTTGCCCGTCGCGATAGGAACGCCTGACGACTTGGCTGCGGCGCCAATGGCGGTCGAGAGGCCTGAGGTGTCGATAGCGACGATGCGGAGGTGGCGAGGGATCAGGCTCGGGGTGATCTGAGTAATCTGCGGGCGGGAAGGACGACCCGAGGTCAGCGAGATCTGCCAGCGGTTGTGCGTGTCGCGGTCCCGCAACCCACGTGAACAAAGACGAGAAGAATAGTCGCGCTGCAACGGTGACCGTCAGCACTCGCCCTCTTGGCCCCTTCTGCCCTCACGTTCGCCGCCCAGCGGAGGAGGCTGGTAACTCACGCGAAGGAGAAGAGAATCCCGGTCCCAGCGCAGAAGTTGACCATGGTGGGTAGTCACAGGGAGTTTCAAAGGTTGAAGGAGGAGTGAGCGGACTGGCGTGGCGGTACAAGCGAGTGTCGAGGTGAACGAGTGTGGAGCTGATGAGAATTGGCGAGGAGGAGACGAGGCGTGCTGCAAGTTGGACTGGGTCAGTGGGCGCCTCGGTGCAATGCTGTCAGTCTGTATGCACCACCAGGCAGCGAGTACAGTCGATAGAGCGGGTGAGGGGAGCACGAAGAGGACCAAGAGCAAGAGCGGCTGGCAAGGTCGAGACCGGCGACGACTTCCAACTCCGGGCGACGCTGGCGACGAGGGTGAGCAGTCGCAACGTATTGCAGTAAGCCGTCGTTATACGTAAGGGCAGCGAAACCGGAGCGAGCAGATGCGGTCCGCGGAGGAGACGAAGCGGAACTTAGGAGTCGATGTGAGCGGGCCCTCGGCGCACCTTGGGTCAGGGGGCTTGTAGAGCAGCTAAAAAGCCCTAGGATACGTCAAGCGAATAATCATGACTAGTGCAGCGAGTGACCGCGCAAGATTGGTATCCGCGAGAGGAGAAGTGAACGGAAAAGGATTTGAGGGGACAGGGGGATTGTCAAGCTGCGACTCGGTTCTCTCGCTCCAGCTCGCTCCCCTCTCGGCTCCTGACCTTAGGGTTAGGGTTAGGGTGTGTGTATGGAGTGTAGCGAGCCAGCCAGTGGCCTGAGAGGTAGCAGCAGGGGTCTGT